>PVJN01023093.1:0-32489 GCA_004026805.1 Lasiurus borealis
GGGAGGTGGGTGGAGACTAGGGCTCCTGGGTCTGAGGGGGAGGTGGGTGGAGACTAGGGCTCCTGGGTCTGAGGGGGAGGTGGGTGGAGACTAGGGTCCTGGGTCTGAGGGGGAGGTGGGGACTCGTGGGTCTGAGGGAAGAGAAGGGACCTGCAGACCAGGAGTCCTGGTTCCTGCACTCTCTGTCTTTCCAGCTACAGCAGAAGAGGCCCCTCCTCTGTGGCAGCCACAGAGACGCAGACAGGACACATGGCAGGTCCCCTGCTGCTCCTACTACTGTCCTTGGCCCTGGGATCTGCTAGACAAGCAGGTGAGGACCAGCCTGGGAGTCCTGACCTTGCCCCTGGGCCTCACAGTTCCCACCTTCCCTCTCCAGGGCCCCCTCTCTCCAAGGAGCCCCTGAGTCAGGACCCTCCCCTACAGCAGCCTCCTCCCATGGAGACATGACCCCGGGGCTGTGGCCCCTTCCTTCCTGCTCCCTCTTGACCCCTGGGCTCCAGGTGCCCTCCAGGCTGCTTTCTGCCCTCCATGTCTCTCTCATCAGAAGCTGGGGTGGCCTCCAGACAAGCTGCTGCCCTGGGTTTCTGAGCAGGCTCCCTCCATTTCTCTCCATCTCCGTCTGCAGCTGTCTCTGCCCTGTGCTCCGTGTCTGCCTCAGCCCTGCTCCACGCTTCTCTGTCTGTCTGCATCTCCCTCAGTGACTCCTCACCTTGGCCTGGAGGCGTGCTACCCAGTGGTTCTTGGTGTCTCTCTCCAGGAAAGAATTCGGGGGACCGGATTATCGATGGGGTTCCATGTCCCAGAGCTTCCCACCCCTGGCAGGTGGCCCTGCTGAAAGGCAGCCAGCTGCACTGTGGAGGCGTGCTGGTCAACGAGGAGTGGGTGATCACCGCCGCCCACTGCCAGATGAGGTCCGTGGCAGGGAGCCCGGGCGTCTTCAGCGCTCCCACTGGATCCCTGTCCCCCTCTCTCTTCACCCCTGCTCCCCTCTCTCAGGGGCAGGGCCTCTCTCCCAATGTCTCTCTTCTCTCAGTGACTACAACGTGTACATGGGCAGTTTTCGACTGAACAGTAGGAGAGGCCAGAAGATCAAGGCCACGGAGTCATTCGTCCACCCCGGCTACTCCACGGAGACCCACGTGAATGACATCATGCTGGTGAAGCTGAGTGAGCCCGCCCAGCTGACGTCGGCTGTGAGGAAAGTCAACCTGCCCACCCAATGCGATCCACCCGGGACCCCCTGTACCGTCTCTGGCTGGGGCACCATCACCAGCCCCGACGGTGAGGCTGCTGGGTGACCTAAGAGCACTGGCCATGGGCTCTTCTTCCCTCAGACTCAGGAGTTTGGGTCCTAGGTCCTTGTCCCCAACCCCACCCCACTACCCAACCTAGGAGACCAGAAGGCATGGGCCCTTTTCATGGTCCAGGTCCAGGGCCCACATCTTCTCCCATGAGCACCCAAGGTTCTCCAGGCCCACACCGATGACTGGCCCGTACTATCTGCCTCCCCAACAGTAACCTTCCCGTCGGAGCTCATGTGCACCAACATCAGGCTCATCTCCTCCCAGAACTGCAAGAGGATTTACAAGGACCTGCTGGGGAAATCCATGGTGTGTGCCGGTGAACCCAACTCCAAGACCAATGCCTGCAATGTGAGACTCCCCACCCCCACCCTCCTTCCTCCTTCCCTCCCTGGCCCTGTGTCCTGCTTCCTCTCAGCCCAGAGTCTGGGGGCCCGATCCTCGTGCCGAACTGCCTCTAGCACACTTTTCCGTCCCTCTTTCCTGGCCCTCTCTACCCGGTTCTCTGCATAGGGCTTGAGTGGGAGCCCCTGGGGGCTGGTGTGGCCCCGGGGCTGGGCACAAAGTTGAAGGGAACGGACTGACGGTGAGAAAATGGGAGTGGGACGTGGGGAAGGGAGTGAGGCACTGGCTTCATCACACTCAGTGGCCAAGATCAATCCCAGTCTGATGCGATTTTTTAAATCATTGCAAAAGTCCTCGATGGACAAAAATACCAGAATTTTCAATAATCATATTTGATGCAACTTTCCATTTGCCTCTCGGCTTCCATATGGTTGGGCAGAGCATGGCACTGCCCTTGTTTATCTAAAATTGGGATAAACTGATGGTCACGGGTTTGATTTTTTTTCTTCATATTAAATGTGATTCTCAAAGCAGTGCTCTAGAAATATTATTTATTGCCATCATTGAGCTTTCCTGCCAGAGCTTATGCCTCACTTACCTCACCTGGGTCCTGCCTGGGAAAGAAGGAGCCCCTCCTTCTTCTTTGTCCCCCCTTCTCCGTCTCTGTAACCTCATCACTGTCTCAGAATCATCTCTCCTCACACCTCATTTCATTTCCTGTTTATGTTTGTGTTCCTTCTGTGTTGGGATCTCTCTCTCTCTCTCTCTCTCTCTCTCTCTCTCTGTCTCTTTGCCTCTTAGTACCTCCACTATCTTTGCTCACATTTGCTTTCAGACGCAGGGGGGATGTGTGTGTTAGGAGAGGGGTGAGACGACAGGGCTGTGTGTCCTAAAGAATAGGGTTCCTCCTTGCCCCCACCGAAGGACTGATTCAAGAATGTGCAAGGTGTGTGGGGACACAGAGCCCCACTCAGGGACAGGCCCACACTGGTTTTAAACTCTTGTTGCTGTTTTGAAATTCATATCTTTGCTCCAGTGGTCTTCATTTTAACTTTGCACTTGACCTGCGAATTGGGGTCAATGGTTCTGTTCCTGGTTCCCAGGAGTATTTTGTCCCACATTGCCGGGCAAGGGCCTGGGTAGTGGATTCCCTGGAGACAGCCCTCCTTCTTTTAGTGGCTGAGCAGAGAGTCCTTCACTATGAAAGCCCCGCCCCCTTCCAGTGATTGGTCCCATTGGCTGGGCTCCAGCCAATGTCCTCTGGCCAGAGTGCCTTAATTCCTGCTCTCCAACTGGTCCACAGAGAGGAGGGGTGGAAGGCAGTGATCTGGCAAAACAAAGATTTGATAACTGTGTGTGTGTGTGTGTGTGTGTGTGTGTGTGTGTGTGTGTGTGTGTTCAGGGGGTTGGGGAAGAGGGGATGTTAATATAAGACCTCAGTGCTTGTTGCACCAAAGCCAAAACTAATCCCCTCTCCCCACTCCAGGGTGACTCAGGGGGACCGCTGATCTGTCAAGGCACCCTGCAAGGCCTGGTGTCCTGGGGCGCATTCCCATGTGGCCAACCCAACAACCCTGGTGTGTACACCCAAGTCTGCAAGTTCACCGATTGGATCAAAGAGACCATAAGAAACAACAGCTAATCTCTCCAAGCTCCCATCTCTCCAGCTATACACCATGAACTGGAAATTGACAGAAACCAGGACGTCCATGACCGGAGGTCATAGTTGACTTCACCTTTGCTCAAAGTCGTAGTAAAACCTCAACAATAGGATATGTGTGTAAACCAATGAAAATCAAACAAAGAAACTAAGATTTAAAAAACAAACAAACAACAACACCTCAGTGCTGGCAGAGATGCCATGAGACCAGGAGCCTCAACCACTGGAATTGTAAATTGGTCAGATATGTTCGGAAGGCACTTGGGCAAGGTAGAGTGAGACCCTTTGCTCATCACCTGGGGTCTAGAAATTCTGGTAAAATCTGAAACATGGGGCAAGGCTAGAATTAGTGGATTCTTTATGTAGACAATAAATACATCTGGGAAGAGGATATTAATGAAGCTGCTCAGGATAATAAGTATGCAGAGTGGTTCAGTCTCATGCAAGAGTGTGTGTGCTCTCTGATGTTATAGGAAAAAGAAAACATATATATAGGCATACAATTGTCAACATGTAAATTGAAATATTCACAGAATAAAGAGCATGTACTACACTGACCGTGGAGGTAGTCAGGGTTGCCTCCTTCCTTCCATTTCCCTGTTTACAACCTGAAAAAACGGGTGGGGACCTCTGAGGGTCCCAGGTTGGTGAGAGGAGACCTTAAGAGAGAGTCGGGAAGGGGAAGTGCATCGATGCTGAGCCTCACCCTGTCTCCTGCCCCGCAATGGTCCAGGGGTATGTTCCTCTTTATTTCCCAGGTCTCCGTTTTCCCCAAACATGAAGTGGGAGACAGAGAGATAGACAGAGAGAGAAGAGAAATGGAAATGCCTACTTTGTGAGGGTTGAAATGGGTGTGAAAGTGGTTCTGAGCATCTCACAGGTGGCAAATTAGGTCAGAGGGAGGAGGTTCCACGAAGGTTATGACTGGCCCACAAGGGCCTTCCACCCGGGAGCACCCAGTGTCCCAGGTGGGAGAGAAAGAGGGGGCTGGGTACCTGTGTAGGGGGCTCCTGTTCTCAGAAAATTCAGGGAAGAGAGAAGGGAGGAGGAAGGAAGAGGGAGGAGGGAGGAGTCCCCTATGACTCAGGGCCCGGCCACACCCTGGACAATCACATCTCAGACTCAGTTGACAGAGGAATCTTCTCTAGCCCAGACTCACCACTCTCACCTGTCTTTCCAGTTTTTCTCCCAGAATTCCCTCTGGCCAACATTCTCCAGATCCTTCCTCTCCTCAACTCCCTCTTGAGTCTCCCTTAGACCCCACACTCCACCAATAGTCTGCATAGGGTAAACCAAGACCCCTCCTCCCACAAAGCACAGAAGTCCAGGCCCCAGGCCCTCCTCCTGCAGATCCAGGGATCCAGATCTCCTTCCTCCCTCAGGCCCAGGGGTCCAGAACCCCAGCCCTTCCTCCCTCAGACCCAGGAGTCCAAGCCCCCAGCCCCTCCTCCCTCAGATCCAGGAGTCCAAGCCCCCAGCCCCTCCTCCCTCAGATCCAGGAATCCAAGCCCCCAGCCCCTCCTCCCTCAGACCCAGGAGTCCAGGCCTTTGACCTTTGTCCTTCCTCTGGATCAGTGTCAAGTTGATGGAATGTCTAGGGTTTTGAGACATCCACCCCATGAAGCTCCCTCCATGTCGCCTCTGCCCAGCAAGCCACCCAAAATCAATATTCAAACCAAAACTTCAAAAAATAACCAAACGTGGTCATGACCCTGAGTTTGACTGGAGCTGCCTGGCCCTGCCTCCGCTCCTTTGCACGAGTCTACAGGTGCGTTGCCTTGCAATGGCCTCACATCGTCCTCTTGTCCAATTCCCTAAAAATCGTCTCATTTCCTTGGGAAAGGCAGAATAGCACGGCCATTAAAGGCACTAATTCTAGAGACGGGGCTTTGTGGGTTCCAACTCCGGGTGTGGCTCTTGCAAACTATTTGCCTTTGAGCACATTAACTCCCAATCGGAGAAGTAGTGCCTGTTTCCCCAAGGACAGAGGCGAAGCTGCTATGAAGATCAAACAGTAGTCAGAAGGCTCTAGCACGTTGTTGTTGGCCACAGACTAAGGCTTCAGTGGATGCTGGTTTTCCATTGTCTGTGACTTCTGCCACTCTTTCCTGGTTACACTATCCTAAAGTTTTCTTATACGCATTCCTCAAAATTTTACTATGACATGTTTCTAACATGCAGCAGAGTTGAACAATTTACAATGGACCCCCATCCATCTACCCCTGAGATCTTACCATTAGCATCCTATCTAATAAAGAGGGAGTATGCTAATTGGCCATCACCCACAGCTGAGGCCAACTTCCTATAAGGAGCCTTAACAAGCAATCAGCAGGGACCAGAGGCCACACACCCCACCCAGCAGGGCTTGACTAGAGACCTCAGGCAGCACATTCTTCCCCATGACCTGAGGCCATGCCCCCCACCCGGTGGGGCTTGATGGGGGACTTCAAGGTGTGCTTCCCATCCTGGTGCTGGGCTAGGGGACCTCAGGCTGCTTCCCCTGCCCCAGTACCAGGCCAGGGGACCAAAAGCCATGGCCCCCACTAGGTGGGGCTTGACAGGGGACTTCAGGCTGAGCCCCCCACCCCAGCACCAGGCCAGGGCACTTCAAACCGCACCCCCTCTGCCTGGTGGGGCTTCACAGGGGAATTCAGGGTGCATCCCCCACCCCAGCACCAGCCCAGGGGACCTCAAGCTGTGCCCCCCACCTAATAGGGTTTGACAGGGGATATCAGGCAGTGTCCCCCACCTCAGTCTGGGCTTGACAAGGATGGGACTGTCTGGGTCTGGATCTAGCCCTATGAAGTGGGGGGGTGGGGGTGGCAGCTGTGTCTGGGTCTCATGTGATTTTGAGGTGCTTGTGGGTGGGCAGGACTTGACTCTGGGTCCCGTAGTGTGTCTCAGACTCTGACAGGAGGAAGGTTTTCATATACATTTTACTAATTTTAGAGAAAGGGCAGATAGCAATATTAAATTATTTCCTCTAATTAATCCCCTTTTAATGTGCACAAATTTTGTGCACCAGGTCACTAGTGTACACATAATGATGCTGTGTGGATGGAGAGTAACTATTCTAATTCTAGTCCTGAAAGAAAACAAGTTCCTTTAAAAAGTTGGTATTTAAAAGTCGATGCTCTGTCTCGTTTCCCACATGGCTACGGGTGATGTCCAGCTTTAAAATGTCAAGTTCCCACCTCGAATTGTACAGAGTGCCTTGCCCAAATTGTCTTGGCAGTGTGGGGAAGAAAGTGGTGCCTCTATTTTGGAGTTAACACAAAAAATACTGACCTCACGCACAGAAACTGGGTGTGTGTACCTAATAGCATGATTCTGGGCTTTTTCTAATACGGAATAGATAGCTTACCATATGGTTAAACTTTACACCTGGCCTCAAGGATGAAGAACCATTTTCATTTCATCTTCATATGCCAACTGGTTCTCGGGTCCTGTCGCCCAGAGGAGATACATATCATGTTGAGTGGTCATTTTAAAAAATGCAAATTTATATTGAACTGAGTGTGTGGTGGAGGATGAGGCTAAGGAGGCTTCAGAACATCGCTGCTTTGATAAAAGGATCCTAGACATACCCTGTTTCCCTGAAAGTAAGACATCCCTCCAAAATAAGACATACTTCCAGTTTTGCCTCTCGCTGTAATATAAGGCATCCGCCTGAAAATAAGACCTTCCTGATAATAAGGCCTCCCCTGAACATAAGGCCTCCCAGGAATACAAGGCCCCCGAAGCTACTGTAAGGTGTCTGACTCCTGATTTAAAGAGACCTCACACTGCCTGAACAGCTCCGGCTGTGCTGTGGCCAATCAGTGAGCTGGTTTGTGATGACAGCTACTACCGTACCGTGTACAGGTAATAAATTTCCTTTTTTTTTTTTTTTGGTTCAACAATAAATGTGTACTGTAGTCTTTTTTCATGGAAAAATAGGACATCCCCTAGAAAATAAGACCTAGGGCATCTTTGGGAGCAAAAATTAATGTAAGACACTGTCTTATTTTGGGGAAAACAGGGTATATAACTTTGTGTAAAAATCTTGATAATCCTCAGTGGTTAAAGGCAACTTCATGCATCCAAGTAGCAAGAAATTATATCAATAACTTTAAAAAAGGCTAAAATGTCATTTTTTCTTTCTCTAAACACAAACAGAGAAGGATATGAATCAAAGACATACAAACTGGATTCAGTCAATGACAATAAGGACTGCATGGGTTCAGAGCAAATCCAAGAACATGAGACAACCAAGCACTCAGCCTTTCTGTGTTCTTTCTAAATAGGCAGCGTTCACCACGGTGGGTAGGAACCTTTGCTAGTTTTCTGCAAGTCTGAAGCTGTGTTTCTCGTGTCAAAACATTATTTTTAAAAAATATTTTTATTTATTTCAGAGAGTAAGAGAGCTATAGAAACATCAATGATGAGAGAGAATCACCAATCAGCTGAACCTTGGACTCTTCAGTCTGCAGGCCGGCACTCTATCCACTAAGCCAAACTGGCTAGGGTCAGTAAAAACATTTTAAAAAAGGATATGCATGTGAAAGTATTTAGGAGACTGTACCTATGACTGAATTTACTCTGAAATATATTAAAAAATCAGTTAGATTAATGGGTGACTAGAGAAATAGGTGGATATGAGATAAAGAAAACATAGTAAAACTAGTTTTACTATGACAATAAGGACTGTGTGGGTTTGGAGCAAATCCAAGAACATGAGACAACCAAGCCATTGGGCTAGATCCAGACCCGGCCAGTCCCATCCTTGTCAAGCCCTGCTGGACAGGGTGTGTAGCTTCAGGTCCCCTGACCCCGTGCCAGGACAGGGGGCATGGCCTAAGGCCTCCCCAACCCAGACCTGAGCAGGGGCATGCCCTGAGGTCTTCCATCAAGCCCCGCCTGGTGGGGGACATGGCCTGAGATTCCCGTTCAAACCCTGCTGGGTGGGAGGCATGGCCTGAGGTCCCCTGTCAAGCCCTATGGGGGGCAGAGGAGGGCATAGCCTCAGGTCCCTGCTGATTGCTCGTTAAGGCTTCTTATGGGAACTTGGCCTCAGCTGTGGGTGCAGCCATCTTTGTGATGGAGTGATGGTCAATTAGCATATTGCCTCCTTATTAGATAGGATTCTTGTTGCTATCATGACCATAGAGAGTTTTATCTATTTTTATGCCAGTCTATATTGTGAGGACACATTTAGTCCATTTGGGTTTCCTCAATCCTGTTATGCTTGTCTTTGGAACATATTTCAGGTACTCGAGGTTTGTAGCTGAAAAGTTTCCCGTAAAAGAAAAAAAATGTATTGTTTTTACAGAATGAATTTATTGAAATGTGTCCTGTGAGTAAGGTTTGATGTTGTAAACCACTAAGTTGGTGTAACTTGGCTTCATCAGTGTAATGTGAGCTATTGATGTCATTCCCATATTAAAGCGAAGTTTGTTGACAGCAAGTTAGCCAAAAAAAAAAAAAAATGTTTTTACTGATTTTAGAAAGAGAGGAAAGGAGAGAGGAGAGAGAGGTATATCTATCGGCTCCCTCCTGCCATTCCCCACTGAGGATCGAGCTGCCACCCAGGCATGTGTTTTGACCAGCATCAAAACCACCACCTTTCAGTATCTGGGATGAGGCTCGACCAACTGGGCCACACCAGCCAGGGGCTGGCATCCGCATCTTTTTTTTTTAATGTATTTTATTGCTTTTTTACAGAGAGTAAAGGAGAGGGATAGAGAGTTAGAAACAACGATGAGAAAGAAACACCCATCAGCTCCTCCCGCACGCCCCCTTACTGGGGATGTGCCCGAAACCAAGGTACATGCCCTCGACCGTCATCAAACCTGGGACCCTTATGTCCACAGCCAACGCTCAAACCGGTTTTGGCTGGCACCTGCATCTTTATCTAGAGTTCAATATTTATTTCTCATAACTTTTCATTTATTTTTGTTTTTCTATTTTTTGTTGGTTAATCCTCACCCAGGGATGTTTTCCATTGGTTTTTAGAGCGAGAAGAAAGAGAAACAGTGATGTGAGAGAAACGCATCCATTGATTGCCTCTTAGGGATTGAATCTGCAACTGAGGGATGTGCCCTTGAACAGAAACCCAACCCTGGACCCTTCAAGCTGATGCTCTATCCACTGAGCCAAAACGGTAAGGCCATCACTTTTCCTGATAAAACAGAGCATGTCGATAGGAGAAAAACTTTCCATAATTAAGCATGTGTGTGTGGCATGTGAGTTGGGGACTTACTTCTCTCCCTGAGAGTTCCCTCCACTCCCCTCGGCCTACTACCTTCCTCCCTTCTTACAGGGCCCTCAGCTCTTCCTCCTCCATCCACAGCCCACAGGGCAGCAAGACAGACCGAGTGGGGGTGCCGAGAGATGCGTCATGGCCCTCACCATGCGGGAAGCTGAGTTTCGGTTCAGGCTCCCTCATTTCCTGGGTGTTTGATGTTGAGCAATTCACTTTGCCTCTCTGAGCCTTTGTCTTCGTTCTTTTTTTAATATATATTTGTTTATGTTTTTTTATTTATATTTCTTATATTTTGTGGATCTTTTAGAGAGAAAGGGAGGGAGAAGAAGAGAGAGAAACGTTGGTCAGTTGCCTCCTGCACGACCCCTACTAGGGATAGACCTCCAGTTGAACCCACGACCTTCCAGTGCATGGAACCACACCCATCCACCTGAGCCCCTGGCCAGGGCTGAACCTCCGTTTTCTTATCTGTAAAACAGGAGTGGGCATAACGAAGTCACTTAGTCAGGGTGTCAACATTTCCTCAGGCTTCCTCTGGGTCAGGTCCTGGCAGTGCTTGGGACACAGGCTGAGTCAGCCCCGGGCCTGCCCTTAAGGAGCTTGCAGTCCAAGGAGACGGGGGAGACGGAAGTGAACCCACCTGGTCAAGGTGCAGGGTGATTTGAGGGAGGCACCCACTGTGGGAATCTAGATGCGAGTGACTAACCCAACCACAGCGGGTGGAAACTGGGTGGTGTTCAGGGAGGGCTTCCTGGAGGAGGAGGTATCTGAGCAGACTTGCAGGACCAGTTGGGAGAAGAGCGTTCTGGGAAGAGAGAATAGAATGGGTGAAGGCCTAGAGGTCAGAGGGCATGGCTCGGTTCAGGGAATCCTTGAATCATCTCCATGGCTGGAGTGCAGCCAGAGAAGTGAGCAGAGCCGGACCAGGGAATGTGGCAGCTGCTTGCCATGGCTGTGGCTCTCGGCTGCTCAAAAGGCGGCGATATCCCACTGAGACATGCTGTTGATGAGAAAAGGCACATCGGGTCCCAAGAGCTAATTGTGAAAAAAATAAGAAAGCAAATGATCTCTTCAAGTTTTTCCTATTTTCCCTTAGCCAGTTTGGCTCCGTGGATAGAGCATGGATAGTCAGCCTGCAAACTGAAAGGTCCCAGGTTTGAATCCAGTCAAGGGGCATATGCCCAAGTTGTGGGCTGAATCCCCAGGAAGGGCGTGCAGGAGGCAGCCAGTCAATGACTCTCTCATCATTGATGTTTCTCTCTTTCTCTCCCTCTTCCTTCCTCTCTGAAAGCAATAAAATATATAGAGATCCGATGTACAAAATTCATGCCAGGGGCTTGGCCCTCACAGCCGTGGAGCCCAGCTTTATCCAGAGGATTGTTCAAAGAGGTCATTCCGATGGTCGGTCCCCTGTTTGCGATCTGGCCTAATTAGCATATTACACTTTTATTATTATAGATATTTTTTAAATGGATTAAATTTTTCCTATTTGGATTTCATGTTGGGGTGACAATGTTTTGCATTTACTGAGTTAACGAAATGTTAAACTTTTCTTGAGATTTTTGTCTATTTTTTATTTTCTTAACTTTAATTTTTCAATTGCAGTTTACCTTTAATGTTATCGTGCATTCCTTTTAGATGGACAACATAGTGGTTAGTCGGTCATGTGCTTAATGAAGTGATCCTGTTATTTCAGGGACCCAGCTGACATCATCCATAGTTATTACAATATTATTGAGTATATTTCCCATCAGGAGGACTCCGTGAAAAGATGAAGGCTCAATGGATAGGGCATCAGCCTGCGGACTAAAGGGTCCCAGATTCCATCCAGTCAAGGGCGTACTATGGTGCCAGGTCACAGGCTTGATCCCCAGTAGGGGGCGTGCAGGAGGCAGCCAGTCAATGACTCTCTCATTATTGATGTTTCTATCTCTCTCTCCCTCTCCCTTTCTCCCTGAAATCAATAAAAATATATATTGTTTAAAAGGTGAAGAGATTAAGAAGTACAGATGGGTAGTAACTCTAGCTTCTTTTTACTTTTTTATTTTTTAACTGGCGTGTGTGCCTGCTATTTATTCCCACTGGCCAACCCTGTTCTGGATGCTGCAGGTTTCCTAACAGTAGGCTGAGGGATTAGGACTTTTTCCTAGGATGATGGGGAACCCAGAGCAGGGTTGTGAGCAGGAGAGAGTCGGGATGCAAGAAAAACCCTCTGGGGTCAAAAGAAGGATGCAGGGGAGAGAGAAGGGCCAGAGGTAATGGTCCATGTGAGAGAGGCACAGGTCTGAGCTGAAGCCCAGAAATGGAACAGAGAAGAGGGAGCCATCCAAGGAGGGGAGGCGGGAGGATGGGGTTTGGGAGTCACCCACTGAGAGGTCTAGCCTGCCGCCTAAAAGAATGCTGGGTTCTGAGTTCAGTGGGGACCTGAGTGTGAAGGGCCGGGAGGATCCAGGGGCCGGAGGGGCAGCACCTCAAAAAATGTACTGAATGCCCAACAGTTTCATTCAGGGAGACATGGAGGCCAAGCAAAGGGAGTGACAATTAGATTTTTTTTTTCTAGAAAGTCACAGAGGAGAAGAAGTGAGCTGTGGAAGAAATGGGCTCAGGAACCCAGCCACAGAGGCAAAAGCTCAAACCTTTGGAGCTCCAGAGAAAGAGAAAGGCAAGAAAAACCTCCCCCACCTGGGAGTGGGGAGGAGAAGGAGGAGAAAGTAGGGGCATGCTCCACAGAGAGCACCCCCAAACTTTTTTCTGTTTGTTTGTTAATCCTAACCAGAGGATATTTTTCCCATTGACTTTTTAAAAATATATTTTATTGATTTTTTACAGAGAGGAAGGGAGAGGAATAGAGAGTTAGAAACATTGATGAGAGAGAAACATCCATCAGCTGCCTCCTGCACGCCCCCTACTGGGGATGTGCCCCCAACCAAGGTAGGTGCCCTTGACCGGAATCGAACCTGGGACCCTTCAGTCCGCAGGCCGACACTCTATCCACTGAGCCAATTCCTACTGATTCTTAGAGGGAGTAGAAGGGGAGGGGGTGGGGGAGAGAGAGAAACACTGACCTGGGCGGAGGATGGGACCTACAATTCACTAGCGGGCGCCCTTTACAGGGAGTCCAACTCGCGACCCTTTGGTGTGCAGGTGGACACTCTAACCACTGAGCCATCAGAGCCAGGGCCCAACAACTTTTTTTTTAATTGATTTTTAGAGAGAGAGAGGCAGAGAGAGAGACAGAGACATCCATTTGCTGTTCCCCTTATCGATGCATTCCTTGGTTGATTCATGTTTGTTTTTTTTTAATATATATCTTTATTGATTTCAGAGTGGAAGGGAGAAGGAAAGAGAGATAGAAACATCAATGATGTTTCTCTGCCTCCTGCATGCCCCCCACTGGGGATCAAGCCTGCAACCCAGGCACATACCCTTGGCCAGAATCGAACCCAGGATATCTCTCTGTCTCTCTGTCTCTGTCTCTCTCTCTCTCTCTCTCTCTCTCTCTCTCATCCACAGGCTGATACTCTATCCACTGAGCCAAGCCAGCCAGGGCCTTGGTTGATTCTTATATGTGCCCTGACCCCCGGGCTCCAACCTCAACCTTCAGGCAGGGAGTAGGGGTGGGGGAACGTCCTAACCACTGAGCAACTTGGCTGGGGCTCTGGAGAATTGGATTTCATTCAAGAAAAATAAAAGGCAGCACCAGGCCCTGGCTGGTGCGGAGACAGACGTTCATTATTGCAATCCATTGAACTCATTGCCCAAGGACCTTCCTGAAAGCCCCCCAACACACACTCATTTTCCTTCTCACCACGCACCCCCATCCCCACCCCATCCCCTATCCCCCATCCCCACCCCGCCCACTTGCGTTTCCCTCGTGCATTTCCCTCCTCGAAGCCCTGCACACCCTCCGGCCCACGCCCTCCCCGGACACACGGACCCCCTCAGTTCGGATCCTCCTGCTGCTGCTTGCATTGCCTCTCCCTGTGTGTGCAGTTTCATCCGGTCCCCAAATCCTCCTGTGTCCCCGCCAGCTGCCCCATGCGCCCCTCAATGTCTCCCCTGGAGGCTGGAAACTGACGCCCCTCTCTGCAGAGCAGGGGACCCCCCGACCGAGGGCAGGTAAGTAGAGAGATTTAGAGGCTCAGAGATTTAGGGGAAAGACAGACACAGAGAAAAGGATGGAGAAAGAAGCAGAGGAATAAAGAGAAACATAGAAATGACAGAGAGAGAGAGAGAGAGAGAGAGAGAGAGAGAGAGAGAGAGAGAGAGAGAGAGAGAGAGAGAGAGAGAGGAGAGAGAGATGGTTGACCGCCAGCGCCAGGGAGGGAAAGGGGCTGACACCCCGGAGGTGGGCAGACTTGGAAGAGGGGCTGGAGGGCGACTCTGGGGCCCTGATATGGGGCAGAGGTGGGGGGACAGGCAGGGCACCGCAAGGGGATTGTCTGTGGGGGGACAAGGGAGCTATTGAGCGCCACCACCCGCCCGCCCGCCTTCCTGGAAGGGAGGTTGGGAAAGGAGCTGCCAGGAGCGTGGCACAGGGAGCTGGGGGCAGACAAAGCCGGATTGTTCCAGGCCTTTCCCCACAGTGCCCCGGCCCGCGCCCCAGCCTGCACCCCAGCCCGGTGACACACGCTTTCTCACTGCTGGCTCACTCTCTCATGTGGACAAGGAGGTCGTCCGCAAGCACAGAGGGACTTGACGGCAGGTTGGTGAATCACCCAACCCCATTGACCCTCACTGACCTCCACTGACCCCCATTGACCCCCACTGACACCAAGCCACCTGGTTTCCCGGCAGGGCCCCAAGGACTTGTGGGTCCTGAGCAGAGACAGAGAGGGGTGGTGGGGCCTCTGCAAGCCAGAGAGCTGTTAGCTGACCCAGGAGGTTCACATTTGGATCCCTGGACACTTTCTTGCTCAAGGACCTAGAAGTCCAGGGAATGAGGAGAGCTAGGTCCCATCTTTTCCTCTCCCACACCCAGGAGTCAGCCAGCACCCAGCCCCTCCTCCCTCAGACCCAGGGGTCCAGGCCTCCAGCCTCTCCTCCCTCAGACCCAGGGGTCCAGGCCCCCAGCCCTCCTCCCTCAGACCCAGGGGTCCAGGCCCCCAGCCCTCCTCCCTCAGACCCAGGGGCCCAGGCCCCCAGCCCTCCTCCCTCAGACCCAGGGGTCCAGGCCCCCAGCCCTCCTCCCTCAGACCCAGGAGTCTGGGCTCCCAGTGCACTTAGGGACAATGTGCTCCTTCCTGGAAGCTGCGGTCAGGGGTCATCAGGAACAGAGCTGTGGGGGGTGGAAGAATGTGTGTGGGAGAGCAGGTGAGGAGGAAGAGGGAGGGGCAGCCTGCAGCCTCGGGGAACTGGGAGATGTGGGTTAAAAGGAAGCACCGGAGCTTGTGGGGGAAAGATCAGCCGCTTGCAGGGAGGCCGAGAGCCTGGGGTATTCATCTGGCGGCCCTTGACGCCCTGGCCCCACAGCCCCTACCTCTTCTGCTCTCGGCCTACCTCTTTCTTTCTGTCTGTCTGTCTCTCCCATTTCTAGGGATCCTCACTGCTTTGCCAATTCCTTTTCTCCCCTCAGCTCCCTGTGTCTTTGACTCTGCCTGCCGGTGACAGGCACCGTCCCTGGGCAGGTAGGCAGTGGCCCCAGCAGGTAAGACGGCACCGCACCCCAGGACCTAAAAGTGTGGGGGTGAGCCTCAGGCCAGCCCAGAGCTGAGATGCAGAGGAAGATGCAGGGGGAGGAAGGCTGTCAGGGGCTCCTGGGGCCAACCCTCCCTGTGACTAGGTGGGCAGACGCTTCAGAGAGGAGGGGCCTAGAAAGACTGCAGGAGACTCCCGCTGCACTGAGCGGCCCGGGACCCGCAGGTACAATGCTGGGGTCTCCCTGGCACCCGTCTTCAGGTGAAAGTCGGGGTGTAGGAGACCAGAAAATCGGAGGCTAGATAAAGATCAGAAGTCGGGGGTCAGGCGGGGGCAGGAAGAAGGAGAGGGGGGAGGGGCCTGCGTGGGGCCTGAGCGAGGCCTGATGGACCACTTGGCTTCCCTCCCAGGACCCGCCATGAAGATGCTGATGGTAGCTCTGGTCTTGACTGCAGCAGGTAGGAAAAGGGGTTTGAGGGGAGGGGGGAAGACAAGGGGGGTTGCTGATGAGGCAGAGATTGGAACTGGAGATGGGAGCCACACAGGTGTGGAGGGGCATGGGTTTGGGATGAGGAAGATGCCGGAGACTAGGTGAGAGATGGGGATGCAGACAGGGAAGAGGGGGAGAGGTGGAGGGCGGGTGAAGATCAGGGAGAGATGGAGGACTGGATTGGTTCTGGGGATGGTGCTGCACACATCTGAGTGTGGGGATGGAGACCATCTGGATCATTAGGACAGGTCTGGGTTCGCCCTGCTCTCTCCGGACCTCCCCTGTGACCCTGACCCTCCCTCCCGCAGTCCAGGCTGAGAGGAAGGATAAGGTGCTGTCCGGAGGGCCCTGCGAGCGGATGTCTCACCCCTACCAAGCTGCCCTCTACAACTCCGGCCACCTGCTCTGCGGGGGGGTGCTCATCCACCCGTCGTGGGTCCTCACAGCTGCGCACTGCAAAAAACAGTGAGTTGCCACACCGCGGACAGGGAGTGGTGGCAATTAGAGCCCGCCGATGTCTTGCAGACTGCAGGCATGGAATGGCACGCATACCCCCCTGCCCCAGCGCCAGGCCATCTGATAACCAGTCTCATTTGGCCAATAGTTAATTGAGCACTAAATATGGGCCAGGCGCTGTGTGGGGCCCTGGGGATTGAGCTGCGAAAAAAAAAAAACAAGCAGAACTGCCGCTCCGTGAATCGGCCTTCTCCCTGGGAGGCAGCCATGCAGGGAGGGCCCTGCAGGGAGAGACGGGTGCGTTCTAAGTGGAGGGGAGAGTCCACACCGGAGGGTTTGAATCTGGGAAGCAGCAGGATCTGCTTTCATTTTCCAAAGCAAGCTGGCTATCTTGTGGGATGTGGACTGGGCAAGAGGAGGTGACCCGGTGTGTGAGGTGGCATGCGTGAGGAGGCCAGGCCACCGTCCAGTGCCATGAGATGCTGGCTGGGGCCGGGAGGCTGGCTGAGGGGAGGCACAGCAGTTAGAAACCTGGGAGTTGTTTTGAGACGGAACCAGCAGGACTTGGTGATGTGGGAGGGGAGAGAGCAAGCAGAGCCGGCCTCTAAGGATTTGACCTGGACCACGGGGTGTTAGGTTGTGTCTTTGGCTGCGTCCCAGGAAGAGGGAGAGAGAAGCAGCTTGGATGTGGGCGGGGGGGTAAGGGGGGGAGGGAGCGTCAGACATTTTGGCTTTTGCCAAGATGAGTGCGAGAGACCTGGGAGATGTCCAATAAGGATGCCAGGTTGGCCGCTGGCGCTCTAGGGAGAGGCCAGAGCGGGAGGTAGGGATGAAGGCATCATCCGCGGGCAGGTAGTATTTAAAGGCATGGCACCAGATGAGATCATGCAAAAAGCGGGCCAGATAAAGGAGCGGAGAGGGCCTGGGGCCGAAAAGCCACAGGTTAGACGTTAGACGTACAAACAGCTCTTGGGTGCTGACGACAGGCCAGGTACCTGGTGACGCGGTGACATTCCATGTCCACAAGCAGGGCTTGTTGGCCCCATTTTGCAGATGAGGAAACTGAGGCTCAGGGAAACAGCCTGGGACGACTCAAGCGTGCGGCAGGCAACCGATACCTCACCTATGGTGGGAGGAGGGGGTCTCGTCATGGACGCCAGGACCCCGCCATGCTCAGGGAGAACTGGCCTCGCACCCCTGCCCCCCTGCCATCCTCATCCATTCCTTCAGTGCCCGCTGATTGAGAGCCAGGGCCAGGTTGGCATTGGGCAGTGGGGATGCAGGAGGGGAGGACAGAAAGACAGCTAGCAGACAAACCCTGGAAGAAATCATGCAATTACAAATCACCCTAAGTCCCGAGAAGTCAGGAACGACTTCTCAGGAGAAGAGAGCAGAAGCACCTGCTGTGGATAGATGAGATGAGAGTCAGGGGGAGGCAGGGCCAGGGAGATGATGCGGCCAAGAGAAACTGAGGGAAGAGCATTCGGAGCAGGGGGAACAAGGGTGCAGGCCCTCAAGTGAGAACATTCTGGAGCGTTACCCGTCCACGGGGAGAGGGAAGGGTAGAGAATGGCGGGATGGGACACTCAGGCTGTATTCTGGGAGCAATAGGAAACTATGGGAGGCTTTTGAGCAAGGGAGTGGCTCTTTGATCCACTTCACAAATATTTCTTTTTCCTTTTCTTTTTTTAATATATTTTATTGATTTTTTACAGAGAGGAAAGGAGAGGGATAGATAGTTAGAAACATCGATGAGATCAGCTGCCTCCGGCACATCCTACACTGGGGATGTGACCGCAACCAAGGTATATGCCCTTGACCGGAATGGAACCTGGGACCCTTCAATCCGCAGGCTGACGATCTATCCCCTGAGCCAAGCCGGTTAGGGCACAAATATTCCTTGAATACCCGTCATGTTCCAGATACCAGCCTAGGCTCCAAGGACACTGTATCTGAACCAAACAAACATCCTCTCTGGATAGTCTAGAGTGGCGCCCTCAGCCGCCTGTGGCTCATTACATTTGCATGAATGAAAATGAGATGAAACTCCAAATCCACGAGCCGTAGTTGCCTGTGGCAGGTGGCCACGGGAGCACATAGCACAGATAAAGTTTTGTTGTTTCAGACAGTTCTGTTGGGCACTGACAGGGTGGTAGGAGGAGAGACAATAAAACAGGTGACTATTTAACAGCACCTATATTCTACATAAAAGAATAATGATAGGTTCTCTGGCGGGGAAGAAAACAGGAGAGGGAGATAAGGATTACCTGCTGGGGTGGATATTTACATCTTAATTGGGTTGCAGGGAAGGCCTCAAATGAGGAGGTCACGTCTGAAGTAGGTGAGGGAGGGAACCAGGCGCATATCTGGGGTGGGGGTAGTTGCTGGCAGAGGAAGCAGCCCATGCTAAGGCCCTTCGAGGAGAGGGTGAGTGCTGTGTTCAAGGAAAGGCAGGGAAACCAGTGTGGCCGGCCGGAGAAGAAAGAGGGGCGGGGTAGGGGGTAGGGGCATCGGGAGGAGATTTCTGTGAGGTGACAGGCAGGTGAGTACTTTGGCCTTTCCTGAGAGTAAGTCGGGAGTCCTGGGGAGAATTCTCAGCAGGCAAAGAACAGGACCAACTTATGTTGTTAGAATATCTCTGGATTAGTGCACAGGGGGAAATATAAAAATAATATTCTGCCCTGGCTGGTTTGGCTCAGTGGATAGAGCATCAGCCTTCCCACTGAGGGGTCCCAGGTTCGATTCTGGTCAAGGGCATGTACCCTGGTGGCAGGCACATCCCCAGTATAGGGTGTCTCATTGATGTTTCTAACTCTCTATCCCTCTCCCTTCCTCTCTGTAAAAAAATCCATAAAATATATTTTTAAAACAATAAAATAAAAAATATCTATGGCTGTTCTGCGGACGTTAGACTTACAGAAGGCCAACAGCAGAAGCAAGGGAGTGGCCAACAGCAGAAGCAAGGAGTCCAGCGAGGTAGCTACTGCTGTAGTCCGCATAAAGAATGATGTTTGCTCAGACAAGATGGTAGCAGTGGGGGAGGTGAGTAGTGGTCAGATTCTGGATATACTTTGAGGAGACAAAAGGCTTTCCGGACTGCTTCGACGGGAGGAATGAAATAAAGAGTCAAGAATAGTCTCCAAGTTTATGCTGGAAGGATAGATCGTCATTTACTGAGTTGGGAAGATGGAAGGAAACAGGCCAGAGAGTTCATGGTGCACCAGGCTGCCCCACTTCCCACCACCACCCACTCTGGAGTCTTGGCCACAGCCCAAAGGCTACAGGTGAGACCCCACCCTCCTCTCTTTCCCAGGAATCTTCAGGTCTATCTGGGAAAGCACAACATTTATGAGAGAGAGAGTTTCCAGGAGCAGAGCTCTGTGGTCCAGACCGTGGTCCACCCTGGCTTCAACGCTGCCACTCATGACCAGGACATTATGCTCTTACGCCTGAAGCGCCCCGCCATTCTCTCAGACCGCATCCAGCCCCTGGCCCTGGAGAGAGACTGCTCAGCCAACCGCACCAGCTGCCAAATCCTGGGCTGGGGCAAGACAGCAAATGGTCAGTAAGACAAGGACGATGGGGAAGCAGGCCAATGGGTCCTGAGAAAGGTGGACCAAAGGATGAAAGGTCAAAGGTGAAAGTGGTCCTATGGTGAGGACCAATGGGGCAGCGTATTGCTCGGTGAAAGGTTAAAGAGGAAGGAAGACAAATATGGAAGTTGGGCGAATGAGTGAATAGCTAATAGAGAAAGTAGTCCAATGGGTGAATGCTATGGCTGGATGGGCCATAAGATGATGGGCCAGTGGGGAGGTCAATGGGGAGATACCAATCAGAAAGGAGGCCAGTTGTCAAAAGGGACCAATCAGACTGCACCGATGATAAAGAAGGGGTAAGTGGAGAATGGACTAATGGAAGAAGAGAGATGAATGAAGCAGAGGAGCCAGCTGAAGAGTGTGAATTGACAGAGTGGATGGGATAGAGAGAGCTAATGGCAGAAGGACCATGGGGGAAGAGTGAATAGTCAGAGTCACTAGAAGAAGGAAGTCCAATAAATCAGAGGGAACCAGTAATGGTGGGCCTGTAAGTGAAGAGCCAAAAAAAGAAGGTCCCCTATTGGATGAAGGGCCAATAGAAAGGGAGAGCCATTTAGGAAAGGACCAATGAGGGAGTTGGACCATTGGATGAAGGGCCAATAGGAAGGGAGAGCCAATGGGCAAAGAGGGGTCCAGTTAGGAAAGGGCTAATGGTCCAGTGATGACCAACCAAGATGAACCAACGAGCAAGAATGGTCCAATGAAGGACAAAGGGGTGTGACAGGGGTGGTCACTGATAGAGGAAGCACCTGGAGGTCAGCTGGGATTACTGGAGAAGGTGGGACCCGTGAAGGAGAGAGAAGAAGAGGCAGGACCTAGAAGAAAGGAAAAACCAACAGAAATGAGGACTCATGGAGAAGGGAGGGACTAATGAGGAAGAGAAACCAATGGGAGGGAAGAATGGCATAAAGAGGGACCTGTCAAGAGTCAAGGCCAATGGAAATGGGTTTTAGGAACAAGAGACAAATTGGGAGAAGGGAACCCATGGGGGGTGGGGGCCAGCAGAGGAGGAAGGAACTATGGGGCTCAGATGGTCGCTGGGGAAGATGTAGGAAGGGTGGGTTCTGAAGTGGGCCTCCCCCTCTCTCTCGTTAGGTGTGTTTCCTAACACCATCCAGTGTGCAGATGTCTACCTGGTACCTCGTGAGGACTGTGAGCGTGCCTACCCTGGCCAGATCACCCAAAACATGGTGTGTGCTGGGGATGAGAAGTACGGGAAGGATTCCTGCCAGGTGAGGCCGATGACGGGACCCACCAGTGAGACAGCAAAGGAGAGAGACAGGAAGAGAGAGACACACAGAGACCTTAACTGGGCTTTACAGGGACTTTGAGGCATGAAAAGGATGAGAGAGCCATGGCTGGTTTGGTTCAGTGGATAGAGCATCAGCCTACAGACTAAAGGGTCCTGGGTTTGATTCTGGTCAAGGGCACATGCCCAGATTGTGGGCTTGGTCCCCAGTTGGGGTGTGCAGGAAGCAGCCAATCAATGATTCTCTCTCATCATTCATGTTTCTACCTCTCTCTCCCTCTTTCTGAAATCAATAAATATATATATATATTTTTTTTTAATTTTATTGATTTTTTACAGAGTGGAAGGAAGAGGGATAGAGAATTAGAAACATTGATGAGAGAGAAACATCAGCTTGCCACAACCAAGGTACATGCCCTTGACCAGAATCGAACCTGGGACCCTTCAGTCCACAGGCCGACGCTCTATCCACTGAGCCAAACCGGTTAGGGAAAAAATATATATTTTTAAAAAAATAAAAAGTAAGAGACTCAATTCACACTCAGAGACACATCCAGCAAAGACGGGAAATGTCACCAGGAATGGAGATGGAGAGAGCAAGAACTGGAGAGACACTGTAAAGAGCCATATGGCATGAGGGGTCTGTCCTTCCTCAAACAGCCCCCACAGGTCCTGCTCAGACACAGCCAAGCTGGGGAGAGAAGGGGCTCCAAAACCCCATTCCCAAATATCTTTAAGTTGGGTTTCCTCCACTGTGGCCCATTGGGTCTCCCCACCTTATTCCAAAACTTAACTGGGAAGGACTTGAACCAGCCAAGAGGAGAAAGAGACCAAGATGACGTAATACACAGCGAACTGGGTTACACAGTGAAAAGAAAGGACATCTCCTTTCCCTTCCTCCCTCCCTCCACCTGTCAGGCTCTGTTCTGTTCTTAACCCTTATTCTTTTTCATATAGATATATATGAATACACACACACACACATATATGCATACACATATATACTGTATATACACTGAGTGGCCAGATTATTATGATCTCTGAATGCATAATAATCTGGCCACTCAGTGTACATCTTATATAATAAAAAGCTAATATGCAAATTGTCTTCTTGGCCAGGAGTTCTACCAGAAGGCAGGCCGGCCAACCACCTGTGTCCCCTCCCCCTGGCCAGGCTGGCCGGACACCACCCATGCACAAATGAGATTTATGCACTGCGGGGTGGGTGCGTTCCTCAACCTGGCCTGCACCCCCTCGCAGTCTGCAACCCCTTGCAGATCAGACCTAAGCCTGCAGTCAGACATCCCTCTCCCAGTCCAGGGCTCTCCCCGTCCAGGACTACTTGCCCCTTACCGGTGGTCTACAGTTGAGGTGGAAGAGGCTCTTGCCACTGCCTCTGCACTCACCAGCCATGAGCTGTGAGGGCAGCTCCTGCATTGAGCACCTGCCCCCTGGTGGTCAGTGCGTGTCATAGCAATTGGTTGTTCCACTGTTCGGTCAATTTGCATATTAGGGTTTTATTATATAGGATATATTATTTCAAAAAGAAAGGGAAAATGAGAGAAAGAAAGAAACATCAATAATGAGAGAGAATCATTGATCCACTGCCTCCGGCATGCCCCCTATTGGGATTGAGTATACAACCTGAGCATGTTCCCTTGACTAGAATTGAACTCGACACTATCCACTCAGCCAAACCAGCAAGGGTTATTCTTTTTCTTCCTTTTTCTCTCTCTTCCTGTTTCTCCAAGCTTCTGAGTCTCCCTCAGTCTCTATTTCCCAGTCTGTGGCTGTGTGTGTGTGTGTCTGTCTGTCTGTCCCTGACTATTTCTCTCCATCTCTGGGTGCCTCTCCCTTTCTACATGTTCAAGTTTCCTCCTGTCTCGCAGTCTCTCGCTCCCTGTCTTACTGACTCTCTCCCTTTTCCCCCCGAAGGGCGATTCCGGGGGCCCACTGGTGTGTGGGGACCGACTCCGAGGCCTGGTCTCATGGGGTAACGTCCCCTGTGGATCCAAGGAGAAGCCGGGGGTCTACACCAATGTCTGCAGATACCACCAGTGGGTCCAGAGAACCATCTGGGCCAACTCGTTCTGACCGGCGGCATCCAACCCCACTCACCACCTCTGAAATATCTCTGACCAAGACCAAGCCTCCTCCTCCCCCCACACACACCCCTCCCCCGTTCCCACCCAGAGCCAACCCTGAATGCTTCGTTCTGCCTGATTTTACCCCCTCCTCATCCCTGGGGCTGAGTGGGACCTCAGGCTAAGGTCTTGCCCCACCACCATGAGAAAACAAGAACATGGCTTCCGAGCATGATGACCCTAGGGGTGTGCTGTCTCCCCCCAGAGGAGTGGTCACACGCCTGGAGACACCCGATCTGGGACTCCAGTTCTGCCTCTTGCTCCCCATGCAGACTCCCATCTGTAAACCAGGATGACAGTGTGCTCCTCGTAACTCCGGGGCCACTGTTGGGAGGATTCACCGTGGGAAACACGGGCACCCATGCCTGGCTCGCCTGCTGCTGCTGAATAAAGCATAAATTTCACTGCTGGTGACATGTTTTGCTTTCCTCCCACATCTGCTGCCCTCCAGATTAGGCGATGAACCCTCCAGGGTCCGTGGGAGATCATGCCAGGCCTAGAATGCCCGGCGGAAGAAGTGGGCCTTGATCCTGAGGGCCTGGAGAGAAGGAAGGACAGGGTCAGATCTGGGTATTAGAAATCTCACTGGGGTGCACTCGAGGTGGGGGAAATGGGCAGGAAGGAGGCCCTCAGAAAAATGAGGGGCCAAAACCGGTTTGGCTCAGTGGATAGAGCGTCAGCCTGTGGACTGAAGGGTCCCAGGTTCGATTCCAGTCAAGGGCATGTATCCTGGTTGCGGGCACATCCCTAGTGAGGGGCATGCAGGAAGCAGCGATTGATGTCTCTCTCATCAATGTTTCTAGCTCTATCCTTCTCCCTTCCTCTTTGTAACAGATCAATAAAATATATTTTTTTTAAATGAGGGGAGCAGATAAACAGCTGAGTGAGGACCCGGGCTTCTCCATGCTCTCTGGGGTTCTCCCATCAACATGTACCATGCATGACCCCAACCGGTGTACACCCCTCTGTCCCCAAACCCCAGGCCCAGGCCTGTCCTCAGAGAGGCATTCTTCTCTCACAACCCCCATGGCCCCATCTCTGAGAAAGACAAATCAACCTCTAAATCATGTGTCCTCCCAGGAGGTGAGTGGGACAGGTGGTAGCTCCCCAGAGAGAAGCACTAGAGGCGACCAATCAGTGACTCTCTCATCACTGATGTGTCTATCTCCCTCCCCATTCCCCTTTGAAAATCAATAGAAATCTATGTTTTTAAATACAAATATAGTTTTATGTTGAAATACTCCCTGCATGGAGCTGGGGTGAGGAGTGGAGAAATATTCAGGAACAGAGGGAATATCAGAAATGATAATCCATTTGTTTCACACATATTGAGGACAATCCTATTTTGCCCAGAGTGGAATGAAATTGGAAGTTATTAAACAATGTGACTGCACCATAGGGGATATACAAAGTTAATTCTGTCTCTCTTTTTTTTTTAATTCTCCCTCAAAGATATATTTTTATTTATTGAGAGACAAAGAGAGAGAGAGAGAGAGAGAGAGAGAGAGAGAGAGAGAGAGAGAGATGTGAGACAGAAACATCAATTGGTTGCCTCTCCTACACGCCCCAACTGGGTATCTGCCCTGACCAGGAATTGAACTGCGATCTTCCCAGCATACAGGAGGGCACTTCAACTACATTAGCCACCCGGCTGGGGCAACCTTGTGTCATTTTCCCTGGAAGAGGGATGTGGTCCCAAGACAGAGGGGATATTTAAAAAGAACAGAGTCCCTCTGCTCCGAAGAGGAGAAAAAGCATTATGTGTCTTAAGAGCCAAAGAAATGAGAAACGTTGTTTTGGGGGTGTGATAGGAAGCAGTGGTTGACTTTTATGAGGACAGGGAAATATTGAGACCTGGGAAGGGACTGGGCCCGCTTTGACCAACCCCTTCTGCGAGTTATAAAGGGGTCACCAGAACCCAATCAATATCCAGGCCAAAGTCAGCTTCAGCTCACCCTCCTCCTTAACGGCCAGCAATAATGATAACCACTTGGCACATGCCATGCGCTGTTCTAAAGGACTGTATCTGATTAACTCACTTAATCATCACAGCAAGCATTATTGTTCCCTAATTACCGAGAAGGAAGCTGAGGCTTAGAGAGGCTCCAGGGATAGCCCAAAGCCTTATAGATAACTCGTGCATGAGGGGCAGGGTCTCTCAGTCCAGCCTGCAACTGTTCCAATCCAGGTCCCCTGTGGGATGGGGCCTAAACGGGCAATCGGATATCCCACTCACAATCCAGGACTGCTAGCTCCTAACTGCTTGCCTGCCTGCCTGCCTGATCACTCCTTAACACTTGCCTGCCTGCCTAATTGCCCCTTAAAACCTCTGCTTGCTGGCCTGATTGCCCCCTAACAGCCCTCCTGCCAGCCTTATCACTCCCTAACTGGTCCCCTGCCTGCCTGGTTGCCCAAAAGGAAGTCAGACATCTTCCAGATTGACCGGGTTGACCCGGTCTAATTAGCATATTACCCTTTTATTAGTATAGATAGGTGGCCACATTGCCTTAATTGGTGGTTAGAACATAAACCCCCAGGGCACTGAAGGGTCTCAGGTTTGATTCCCAGTCAACTGGCACCTACCTGGGTTGTTGGTTCATCCCCAGCCCAGTTGGGGATGCACGCCAGAGGCTACCTTAACTGATCAATGTGTCTCTCTCTCCCTCCTCAGGTGAAGATTAATAACAACAACAAAAAGATGCCATGTCAAAATTTGAGTGCCAGGACATGGGATGACACTGGCCAGGGCTAACCAATTTTTTTTTTTTTTAAGCAGAATCTTTGCATATTTGGTACTTAAGGTGCATGAGTGTCTAAGACAGTGGTTGGCAAACTCATTTGTCAACAGAAATAAATATCAACAGTACAATGATTGACATTTCTTTCATAGACCCAAATTTTTCAAACTTAAACTTCTTCTAACGCCACTTCTTCAAAATAGGCTCACCCAGGCCGTGGTATCTTGTGGAAGAGCCACACACAAGGGGCCAAAGAGTCACATGTGGCTCTCTAGCCACGGTTTGCCCACCATGGTCTAAAAGAAGCTCACTCGTCCTAGGGACAGCCTTGTGACTTCAGCTTCACGTATGTCAGCAGTGTCTGATGTTTAAGTTGGAGTCGCATCAACTTCCTCTCCAGTGTTGGGAGACTTGAAAAAGGCAATGTTGGTCACGTATATAATATGTGTAATATACAGAGACTAGAGGCCCGGTGCACAAAATTTGTAGACTTGGAGGGGGGTCCCTCTAGCAGTCCAGGAGCCCTCAGGGGATGTCTAACTGACAGCTTAGGCCCACTTCCCACAGAAGCACACTGGCTCAGGGCTTCTGGCTGAGTGGCACTCCTCCTGTGGGAGCACACTGACCACCAGGGGCCAGCTCCTGCATTTGGCATTGGCGCCTGCCCTCTTGTGGTCAGTGGACGTCATAGCGACTGGTCATTCTGCGGTCTGATCAATTTGCATATTAGCCTTTCATTATATAGGATATGTGAATGTATTTTAATGCTGGGAAGTGTGTCTAACCATTGAAGGGTTTCCTGAAGGGATTGAATGTGTTGGTTTTCGAGATGTAGTTTGAAATGTGTGAAGATACTTCGTTTCTAAATTAGACCAAACGTTATTATAAAGAACTCACACAAGTGTGTTAAAACCTGGCCGGTGGCTCAGTTGCTTTGAGTATTGTCCAGTACAACAAAAAGATGCAGATTTCATCTCCAGTTCAAGATGAGTACGGGAGGCAGCTGATCAGTGTCTCTCTCTATCTATCTCTCTCTCTCTCTCTTTCTCTCTCTCTCTCTTAAAAGTGAGGAAACCCTAGCCAGTTTGGCTCAGTGGATAGAGCAGCCCATCAATGATTCTCTCACATCATTGAAGTTTTTATCTCTCTCTCCCTTTCCCTTCCTCTCTTAATCAATAAAAAAATCTATTGTAAAAAATATATTAAAAAGTAAAAATCAAGCCAAGACCAGTTTGGCTCAGAGGATAGAGCATTTGTCTGTAGACTGAAGGGTCCCAGGTTCAATTCTGGTCAAGAGCATGTACCATAGTTGCTGGTACATCCCCAGTGGGGGTGGTGTGCAGGAGGCAGCTGATTGATATTTCTCTCTCATTGATGTTTTTAACTCTATCCCTCTCCCTTTCTCGCTATAAAAAAATTAACAAAATATCTTTAAAAAATAAAAATTGAGATCAACTAAGACTTGTATGCATGCAATGGACAGAGACAGCAGGGGGATGAGGGCATGATGGGGGGGATATGGTCACATATGTAATACCTTCATCAATGAAGTAAATATGTAAATAAAAATTTAAGTGAAAGATAAAAATATAAAATAAAAAGCAGTAAAAAACATATCCTCAGGTGACACTTTTTAAAAACGTCTTAAAATATATATAAAATGAGCTGGGCTGGTGTGACTCAGTGGTTGAGCATCGACCTATGAACCAGGAAGTCACAGTTCCATTCCTGGTCAGGGCACGAGCAGGGGTTGTGGGCTCGATCCCCAGTGTAGGATGCACAGGAGGCAGCCAATCAATGATTCTCTCTCATCATTGATGTTTCTATCTCTCTCTCCCTCTTCCTTCCTCACTGAAATCCATAAAAAAATATATATATTTTTTTAAAAAAGACGTATCTAGAGCCTAAACCAGTTTGTCTCAGAGGATAGAGCATCAGTCTGCGGACTGAAAGGTCCCGGGTTCGATTCTGGTCAAAGGCATGTACCTTGATTGCGGGCACAACCCCAGTAGGGCGTGTGCAGGAGGCAGCTGATGGATGTCTCTCTCTCATCGATGTTTCTAACTCTCTTTCCCTCTCCCTTCCTCTCTAAAAAATCAATAAAATATTTTTTTTAAAAAATAACAATAAAAGACGTGCTGTATCTAGAATGAAAAGGTTTGCAAGCTCAACTTAAAAAAACTAAGAAAGGGCTAGCTTGTGGATGTGTTGCTTTAATGCCTGTAACAGTCAAAATAAACTTCAGAATTTTATTTTTTAAATTTCTCTCCCTCCCATCCCCCCCATGCATAAAGCCAGCCTCAAGAGCTCTAAATCCCCTGTTGTGACAGCGAAGGAGACATCTGTGGCTTCCCTTGAAGGCATGTGACCTCCACCAGGCCAGCCTCTGTGTCCATTTATTCTTGGATAGATGAATCTGGCGCACAGTATGTGCTCAGCATGCATGTGCTGAATGAGTGTGAGGTTCTTACATCCTAGTGGGACAGAGACTTGGAGTCACAGTGAGAGATGTTTGCACAGAGTTGGGGGCACCCAAAAAGACAAGATGGAGAAGAGGTCAGGAGAGGCAGCCCAGATGGCCCGGGACCAGGGGCCAGGGAGGGAGAAGTCACCTTTTGGGTTCCCCACCCAGTGCCCCATTTCTCAAAGGGCCAGGAGCCACCCACCCCCTCAGCCTCAGGTGGCCCTGCCCAACTTTCTCACCCACGCCTGGGCCACCTCACCTGCGGGGAAGAGGTGGAGAAAGGGCGGGATGGGAGGCCTGGATCCCAGCCCCGGTCTCCTCCCAGCTCTGTGGTAGCTCCAGCACCAAGGTGAATGGCAGGAGAACGGATTGTAGGGTGTCTTGGCAAAGTGGCCTGAGTCTTCTGGACCAAGGGACGGAAAGACGAGAGAGAGAGAGAAAGAGAGAGAGAGAGAGAGAGAGAGAGAGAGAGAGAGAGAGAGATTGAGGAGGATTGAGTCACAGAGGAGAGGAGAGGATCAGGGGAGGAAAGGAAAGATACAGAGACCCAGAGGTGGAGAGAGAGAGAGACCAGGAATCACAGACACATGAGGGGGCCCTGAATATGATGGTGGTGGCGATAGGTGAACTTGTGTGCCTTGCAGCTCAGGAAACTGTCCCCCCAGTTATACCTTAATGAAACCATTTAATAAAACGAAGTAGACTCAACAGTTCCAAGGGGTGTTTGACAAGCCAAGTACTTAGGAGCATTCGAAAGAGAAAGGATCGTGGAGACACAAAGAGCAAGATGTAGAGACAGGAAAGACAGAGGGGGAGGAACAGAGGAACAGACAGACACGTTGAGACACAGAGAGACCCGGATCCTTCCAAGTTGGGGTGGGAAGGAGGAGGAGGGGAGAGGCAAAAAGTGATACTCTGTGGACACCTTACACTGAAAGAGACTCGGGGAGATTCAGAGGGAAGCAAAGAGGGGGAGACGTAAGGTAGGGGAGTTGAAAACGCGGAGATGAGGGTAGGAAGGGGGACAGGAGTTGAGAGAAGGCGTGGGGGACAAGGAAAAGCCTGGGGACGAGGAAAAGCCTGGGGCCGAGCCGCGCGCCCAGAGCGCAGACCCCTCCCCATCCCCTATGCCAGGAGGCAGGGAGTGGCTATTGGGGCTGGGTGGGGGGTGCTCCAAGGGCGGAAGTGAGGGGAGGCAAGAGGAGTGATTGCTAAGACCCGCCAGGGCGCCTCACTACCTGGGAATGCGCCCCAGGCGGCAGTGGGTGGTTATAACCCAGACGTGGGGCCGGGAGCCGGGAGGAGGAGGCGGCGGCCAGACGGCGCGGGCTCGAGACGTCTGCACTGAGCTGGGAGCGGGCTCCCCACCTCCAACCTGGGGACGCGCAGGTGAGGCGGGGGGAGGGGGACCCGCGCCGGAGAGGGCCGGGGAGGAGGCAGCGAGGGAGAGGCAGCTCTCTCTGTGCTCCCTCCTTGCCCCGACTGCAGGGTCGATTCCCCATCCCTCTCCGCCCTGGGACACCGGTTCCGGGAGGAAGGAGTGGGGTTCCCTCATCACTCGGGCCTCCCGCTCTCTGACCCCTGCCAGGTGCAGTGACCATGGCGACGACAGAACCGCCCTGGACGTGGATGGTGGTCGGTGCCCTGCTCACAGCTCTGGTTCTGCGGGCGACGGGTAAGCAGAGAGGCGTGCTGTGTGCGCGCCGGCTGCTGGGCCTGAGCGGGGAGGGAGCTCTGTGGCCCCGCAGCGCCTGTGGGGGATGGGGGTGGGGGGATAAGGGGGACGGCACGGACTGGCGCCAGGCCTGGGCGAGTGTGAGTCCACGTCCGTCCGTGTTAGTGACTGTGTGACTGTAGCTGGTGCAAAATTTTGTGTGGTTCCACGTAGGCCCGTTAGACGCCGTGAGGCCCTGCGCGGGTGACTGCGTGTTTGGGCGGGTGACTGCGTGTTTGCGCGGGTGACTGCGTGTTTGCACGGGTGACTGCGTGTTTGTGCGGGTGATGGTGTATTTGTGCGGGTGATTCTAGGCGACTGCGTGTTTGTGAGGGTGTTTGTGCGCCAGTGCAGCTCGATGTGGAGTTGCTTGCTCTTCCTCTGAGACAGTGGCTTGTGAAGACGGATGGTGCCCAGTGTGCCAGGGCACCAACAGGCCTGTGTGCATACATGGTCTGCACATGCATGCATATGAGGTATGCAGGCGTGTTCCTGAGACACTGTGGGTGTGAGAGCAGGTAAGGTCTCCCCCGGTATGTGCGTCTGGGCAGTGTGCACCACGAGACAGCGGTGTGTGCAGCTGTCCCTGGGAGGCGATGCGTGTGTGCTTGTCTGTGACAGCTGCTGTGTGCGTGTTTCCTGGGGTGTGTGCATGTTCCTGAGAGTGTGCGCATGTTTCCGGGGGATGTGCATGTTTCCTGGGCGGGGTGTGCATGTTTCCTGCGGTGTGTGCGTGTCTCCTGAGGTATGTGCGTGTTTCCTGAATGAGATGTGCTTATCTCCTGAGGGTGTGTGCGTGTCTCCTGGGGTGTGTGCATGTTTCCTGAGAGTGTGTGCGTGTCTCCTGGGTGTGTGCGTGTTTCCTGGGGAGTGCGCATGTTTCCTCGGGTCTGTGAGTGTTTCCTGGGATGTGTGCGTGTTTCCGGGGGGTGTGCATGAAGTTTCTCTGTTCTGGGTCGTCAGCAGCAGCATGAACTGAACGAGCTATGGGGGGCTGGTGATGGAGTAGGGTGTAGTGTCTGTGGGTTTGTGGAGGGAGGAGCATTCAGGAGGCGCCTTGTGTCAGAGAACCGGCTCTGCTCTCTCCTCCGCGGGGGACCCCAGGCCGAGCTCGCTTCCTGGTTCTGCTGGGCCCACCTGTGCACCCTGACCCTGACCCTTTCCTCAGGCACACCTCAGTGCAGGCCACACCCGAAGCCAGGACCCTGGGTTGTGCCCACCCCTCAGCCTCTAGAACACTCCCCGCTCCACCTCCGCCCTCAGTTCCTAGAGCCCAGCCCCACCTCCGCTCCCCTGTGCCGGGCTCTTTGTAATCTGACACTGGCCTTTGCCCCACCCAGGTCGGTTCCAAGCCCCACCCACCCCTAGGCTCGGCCAACTCCAGCCCTGACCCCATTCCCTGAGGCCTGGCCACACTCCTGGAAACCAGGCCCCACCCCTAAAGCCCCAGCCACAGGCCCGCCCCCTGAGCACGCCGGGCTCCACCCCCTGGCCCTTGGCCCCACCCCTGAGGTTGTCCAATTTTACCCTCCTGGTCCCATCCACTAACCTCTGACCACTCCTAGGGATCTCGAGATCTCACCACCTGAGCCTGGACCCTGCCCTTGAACTCTAAGCCTCGCTCCCTCCCCGGGGCTCACTGCTCTCCAAGCTCCAGCTCTAGACCCCTGGCCCCGCCCCTACACTCCTGGCCCCGCTACCCGCTCCGGAGCGCCCTTCAGAAATCCAATCTGACCTCCTGGGGCTGGTCCCTCGGAGTCCCAGCTCCACCTCCGAGCCCCTGCCCTCCTGTTTCCTGCGCCCAGAGCCTGTTCTTGCAAATGATGGTGCTGCCTGCAGCAACGGCCCTGCCTCCGGGGCATCTGGGAGCGCCCGGGACCTCGGAGCCGGGACCAGAGAGGGCACCCGGGAGAATGACAGCAGCAGCCGCATCGTCAACGGGTCGGACTGCGAGGAGCACGCCCAGCCGTGGCAGGCCGCGCTGCTGCTGAAACCCAACCAGCTCTACTGCGGGGCGGTGCTGGTGGCCCCGCAGTGGCTGCTCACGGCCGCCCACTGCCACAAGAAGTGCGTGGGGGCCTCACCCAACAGGGCTGGAGGGTTGGGCGCGGGGACGGGAAGGCGACCTGGAGGCCAAGGGCTGGAGGAGATAGGTTGGGGCTGAGGGAGCAAGGGGAGGTCGAGTTGGGAAGGGGAGCAAGGATGGAGTTGGAGGATGTGAGGGCGATCTGGCTGCGACATCTGTCACCCCAATGATCGCCAGGGTTGATTCGGCTGATCTGGCTGGCTAGGCGGGTGTCCCCCTCCTCCCTCACCGATCCGAGTGCGTCCCTCCCGAAGCTGCGCGCTCGGTCGAAGAGGACGACCTTCCCCCCGGAGGAGAGGACCGGTCTTCGGTCAAGGGTATAGGAGTAGCTGCGCTCCAATGCTAGAACCTCCAAACAAGCTCTC
>PVJN01023094.1:0-32674 GCA_004026805.1 Lasiurus borealis
TCACCTTGTTTTGGCAGCACTTACTGCACCTCCCACAGCCCATTAGCTACCTGGGGAGGAACTAGGGAGGACTATAAGGTTAAGCCTAATTAAGCTAAGAGGGCTCTGCCCTCCAAGCTGGGACTTGTTTGTGGCTTAACCCTAGAACCGCTCCCTACAGATTTTCCCCTAGCTTGATTGAAATATAATTGAAATGTAACATTGTGGAAGTTTTAAATGTACAAAGTGATTAGTTGGATAATGTATGTATTCTGAAATTATTACCACAATTAGATTAGTAAACATCTCTGTAACTTCACATAATTATTACTTTTTGAGGAAGTGAGAACATTTAAGATATCTTAGCAACTTTCAGCTATATGAAACAGTATTGTTAGCTACCATCACCATGCTGTATACTATATCCCCAGAATGTATTCATTTTATAACTGGAAGTTTGTACCCTTCTCCCAATTTACCCCACCTTCCAGCCCCCGACAACCACCAAACTACTCTGTTTCTCTGAGTTTGGCTTTTAGAGATTCCACATATAATTGATATCATATCTTATTTTTCTTTGTCCAATGTATTTTACTTAGCATAACGTACTCAGGGTCCATCCATATTCTCACAAATGGAAAAGGTGCCTTCTTTTTATGGCTGAATAAAATTCCATCTACAATAATAAAAGCATAATATGCTAATTAGACTGGACATCCTTCCTTCCAGACAAAGCCACAGTGGGCAAAGCCTGCAGCAGAGGACCCCTGGCCTGGACAGCAGTAGCAGGCAGGGGCTAGTGTGAAGACCCTTGCACAAAATTCGTGCACTCGGTGTGCGGAGGGGTTTCCCTCAGCCAGGTGTGCCCTGTCACAGTGCGAGTGCCCCGTGATTGATCATCTCAAAGAGGTAAGGCCCACCCACCCATCCAGAGCTCCTGGGTGGATTGCCCCAAAGAAGTAGGCCAGAGTTGCGGGTGCCACCTCCATGCTAGGAGGCGGGACCCCCAGAAACCCAGGCAGACCTCGCTGAGTGAAACTGGGAGGAGGCAGGATCCCCAGGCAGGCCTCCTCAGACCCGCCTCCTCCCAGCTCAGCACATGAGCTGGGCAGCTTCAAGCTCAGCCCCTCCCACTTGCACATGCGTGCTGTGCACACAGCCATCTTGTGACCGTGTGAGGGCATCACAGTGTTACAACTACTTAGGCTTTTCTTTGTAAGGATTATTATTATACATATACACATTTTCTTTATCCATTCGTATGTGAATAGACAAGTTGTTTCCACATTTTGTCTATTGTAAATAATGTTGCAATGAAAATGGGAGAGCAGATAACTCCTCAAAATGGTGATTTCAGTTCTTCTGGAAACATACCTAAAAGTTGTTGGACATATTAAGTTCCATTTTTAATTTTTGGAGGAACTTCCATACTGCTTCTCATAGTGGCTATAGTAATTTGCATTGGCAACCACACTGCACAAGGTACCTTTTCTCCACATCTTTGCCAACATTTATCTCTTGTCTTTTTGATGATAGCTAATCTAACCTGTGTGAGGTGACATCTTGTTGTCATTTTGGTTTGAATTTCCCTGAGAATCAGGAATGTTGAGGATGGCCATTTGTATGTCTTCCTTGGAAAAATGCCTATCCAGATCCTCTGATCATTTTTTAATTTGTTATTTTTTTGCTATTGAATTATATGTGTTTGTTATATATGATGGATATTAACCTCTTATCAGATATGTGATTTACAAATATTTTCTCCCATTGGTAGGTTGCTTCTTCATTTTGTTGATTATTTCTTTATCTATCAATCTAGTTTGATAGAGTACCATTTATTGATTTTTACTTTTTTGTGCCTTGGGTTCATATCCAAAATCGATACCAAGACCAATGTCCAGGAGGTTTTTTTACTTATATTTTCTATTAGGAGTTTTATCATTTCAAGACATAGATGTTTAATTCATTTGAAATATTTTTATTGATTTTTTACAAATTAAGGGAGAAGGATAGAGAGTTAGAAACATTTATGAAAGAGAAACATTGATCATCTGTCTCCTGCACACCTCCTACTGGAGATTGAACCTCAACCCAGTCATGTGCCCTGACCAGGAATCAACCCAGGACCTTTCAGTCCAGGGCCCGACACTCACTCAAGTCACTGAGCCAAACCAGTCAGGGCTGTTCAATTCATTTAAAGTTAATTTTTGTTAATGGTGTAAGATAAGGTTCCAATGTCATTCTTTTTCATATCTTATCCAGGTTTCCCAACACCATTTATTAAAGAGACTTTTCTTTCTCCATTGAATATTCTTTGCTCCTTTTTCATGTTAGTTGATCAAATACAAATGGTATGTTTTGGGGCTCTCAACTATGTTCCATTGGTCTTTATCTGTCTAATAATTCTTTTAACTGAAATTTTAAATTTGTTATTGAATGTCTGTAGTGATTTTTTTTATATTATTGTATTTGCAATTTCAGAATGTCTTTTTATTTCTTACTCACAATATTTATCTCTTATCTCTATTATTTTCCTCAATTTAATAAAACATGGTCGGTCATCACACCTTTTTTATTTTAATAATCATGATTTTCTTTAGTTCTTCGAATACGTAACAGCTACTTTAAAGTCTTTGTTAAATACACTCACAGGTAGTTTGTGTTACATACTTTACCCCCAGTGGATGAGTGATACTTTGCAGTTTCTGTACATGACTCATAACATTGTCTTGGAAACTTGACAACTCAGATAATATGGTATAGCAATTCTGGGCATTTAATTTTATTTAGTTGTTTAATGATTGGCCATATTATTTTCCTGAATTCTACAAGTCTACATCCATCCCCTCAACATGAAACATCTGATATTGTTACTCAGAGTGGTGCAGCCTTGGATATTGCCACAGTCACCAGTTGGATAAAAGTGGTTCTAGCAGGGCTTTTCTGACTAGCTCTTTCCCTGACCACACCAGTCCGCCACGTACCACTAACTGCTGCCTTGTTGCTTTATTATTTTTACCAGTTCCTGGGGAGGCCAAATTACATCACAAACTAATCCAATCATATTCTAACCCCTTGTCCTAACTAGTTTGGCTCAATAGATAGAGCGTCGGCCTGCGGACTCAAGGGTTCCAGGTTCTATTCCGGTCAAGGGCATGTACCTTAATTGTGGGCACATCAGGAAGCAGCTGATCGATGGTTCTTTCTCATTGAGGTTTCTAACTCTTTATCCCTCTCCCTTCCTCTCTGAAAAAAAAAATCAATAAAATATATTTTTTAAAAATTCTAACCTTTTTGAAAGGATATATATATGGAGGTCAGGGTTTGAGATATTTACTGCTAGAAGGACGACTCTTCCCAACTGTTTGGTTCCAAGTTTCTCTCCAGAAGATTGGCCAACCCATAATTTAGCCAATATCTCCAACGAATCTATAACTATAATTCCAACTGTCTTTTGCCATGACTTCTACATTTTCTTGTGTAAGCTCATATGCATGAACTTGTTCAATCTCAATTTCAATTAAAAGTTAGTGCCTTGGAGAATGAATTTGGAGTCCTCTATTCTATGGCTTCCTTTCCTACCCCAGGGGAAAATCTCTGAAACCAGGTTCTGGTTCTGGGAGAAGGAATAATGGTGCTTGTCTCTTTAAGAGCTAGGTGCTCAGTGGATTGAGTAGAAACAGTACAAGGTCTCCTTAGTTTGCTTCTCTTGGCATAGATATTCTCTAAAAGCTAGGACAAGGGCAATCAGGTCCCACATATTCTCAGGTGTGCCATAACAAAGGTAGTGCATTTGTTCAGTGAGTGGGGTGTGGGCAGAAAAAGAGAACCCTCATCTCTTAGCCATATATGCCCCGGTCATAGCCTCAGCAACATATAGCTGGGACCTGGATCAGAAATGTTCACATATTTTGCCTGTCTAAATTCATTAACCAATGTTACCCTCAATTAATTCAATAAGAATTATGTAAATAAATAAAGTAGAAAATTTTGAAATTAAAATAATAAACAAAGAAATAAATATAAATTAAAAAGTACTAACTGGTAATATCTGGATTGATTTTTCTACCTACTAATAGATTGTGACTAATGGATTTTAAAACATTGCTCAAGTTAATTTACAGTCTTGGTTTATTTGTCCACTCATTCTTATTAATTAAATCTATAATGATTCAGCGCACTAGTTCAATTTATATTTTTGAAAGTAAAAATATGAATGAAATACACTTATTTATTCAAGGAGTTTAAAATCTACTTAGAAATTATATAAATTGTAAAAATGCTATTGACAACAAACATGCCATTGGAAGTTTTTAAGCAGAGGGATAATGTAATCATACCTATTTTTCAGGAAGTCAAATCTGATGATGGCATAGAGATAGAATAGGTAATGGGGAGAAACCACAAACTGGCATATCAATTTATAGGTTTTTGCATTTAGTCCATAAACATGGTATGAACCAAAATGTAAATGATATAGTAGAATCAGATAGGAGAGAGTTGAGGTATGGTGATCTAACACACATGCAATAGATAGAGTCAATAAAATGCAGTGATAGCTGGGTTTTTGGATAAAAATGTTTTCCTGTGCAGTGGAAAGTGCATGTGGCATTATATACTTGAGATAGGAATATGAAGAAGAAATATAGGGTGTCCCCCAAAATGTATACACACTTTGAGTAATTGTAAAGGCAGTGTTTATTAAAATACATTTAATTTTTAAAAGTGAGCAACCAATTGTTAAAGCATGTATACATTTTGGAAGATACCCTGCATGTTTAGGGGTAAGAGGAGGAGAAAGTGTATCTTTTGGTACACTTGGTAAGTACTGATAATTTGTTCATGAAATAAAGCCATTAACTAAAAGTTCTGGTAGAAATTGTAGGACTTTAACAAAAAGTGATACATAATTGACTGAAATTTTTTTAAAAAAGATCAAGCAACCCTGATATTTGTAAAATTAAATAATTTTATATAATATGTATTATGTAAATGTTTGGCATTATTGTTTTTGTGTAATACATACTGTCACTTCCATTTTAGTGAAAAGTAGTAAGTTATTTAAAAATAAATCAATTTAATAGTTAATATAGTCTATCTAAAGCACAATGGTTATATTTTAAATTATTTATGAACTTGAAAATAATTTCCAAGAAGAGGCCATATTATCAATATATTTTAACTTTAGAAAAATAGTAAACTCCTTTAAAGTAAATTAAATAACTGAGTTTAAACACTTGCCACAGTGATCTTTCTGATTCTACACTTATTAAATGCATCAAAATAGCATTCATTTAGATGTGCATACTGTCCGTTTGTCTGTCTGTCTACCTATCTATCACTTATCTATTCATCATCTATCTATACAGTAGCTAAAATAACATCTTCTCTTAATCACATAGATAAGAACCAGTTTTAAATTCCAGAACAACCACTTGCTATGTGAAAATGAAAAGTAATTTGTTCCTTTAAACCATATCTATTCATCTAAAAGTGACAAACAATACCAGCTCTCTCCTAGATCTGTTGTGAGGATTCTATGAAGAGCTAAATGAAGGGACCAACAACCACACCTGCCATTTAATTGCTATAAATGAGTGAGATATGGGAAAGGACCTGTATCCTTGCCTTAAACTTAGTAGTTCAAATGAGGAAGCTGCTAAATCTGACACGCACAGCGTAACAGGAAGCAATACAAGGCAATTATTATTCTCGAAGTTTAATAGCCTTGCTAACGTGGTGCAGAGAGACTATTGTCTTTGCTGTAAACAATATTATTGCTTGGGTCATGTCATTTTTGTCTACAGTAATGGATGCAATGACCAAATTTTAAGGATAAAGATAAATACATTAGAAACTACTACTTCCTTTAATGTTTGTCTATTAAAATAGTGTATTTATTCCTATGAGTTCAGTGAATCTCAGCTTTTCAAATAGATTATATCATTAGGAATCTATAATAATAAAAGAGTAATATGCTAATTAGACTGGATGTCATTCTGGATGTCCATCTGGATGAGGCCAGGACTAGAGGAAAGCCTGGGTCCCAGGTGCCTGCTGGAAGCCAGAGGGAAGCCTTCCCGGGTGCCAGTTGAAAGCTGGTGCCAGCAGCAGGGGAAAGAAGGTCTACTCTTGCACGAATTTCGTGCTTAGGGGCTCTACTTGTTTTGTAATTAGCAAGAGCTAAAACATGCTAATTAATTTTAAATGATTACATGTTATGTACTAATATATATAGAACAAATTGTCAAATACAAATTTCTATTAAATCAGTTTTGTATAATTTTATAGTGAGAACATTATGTATATGAAATTTTGTATACCAAAACTTTTTTTATATATTAGCTTAAATATCTTAATATAAATGATATTACTACATAGAATATTTCCTAATAAACTTGAATAATATCCTTTTGGGGAATATTATATGAAAATAATTATCTTTAAGGGTCATTAGAAATAACCTGTACATGTACCAATTTTATAGCCTTTATTGTGTGCATTTCAATTAAATTTCAACTAATTTTGCAATAAGAGACTATGTATTTTATGTCTATCTATCCATCTATCTACTATGTGCCAGATATTGTGGTAGATGGTGCTAGGCATAATGGAAACCAAAATAGTAAAGAAATATTTCATTTTCTCATATTATTAGAGGAATTATTTACAATGATTGTCACAAAATCAGTTATTAAAAAGTTGATAATAAAAAGAAGGAATTCTCACCATTTGCAGCAACCTGGATGGAACTGGAGAGCCTTATGCTTAGTGAAATAAGCCAGTCAATGAGGGAGAAGCATAACATGATCTCACTCATTGGTGGATAATAAAGAACATTATAAACTGATGAACAAAAGATAGATACAGAGACAGTAAAGCTTCAAACAGACTGTGAAATTACAGCAGGAAGATTAAAGTTAGGTGAGGTAGATAAGAGATCAATCAAAGGTCTTGTATGCATGCATATAAGCATAACCAATGAACATAGACACTGGGGGGGGGGGTTGGGGTATGCCTGGGAGGGAGGGGGGGCAATGGGGAGATATGTATAAAAAATTTAAAAAAAATAAAAATTAAAAAAAAAAGTTGATAATGTTTATAATCCAATATACTGTATTCTAATAAGAAATGCATGATTTACCTTATAAAAATTTTAAGAAATTGAAAGTAAATAAGTCAAACATCCTATATGTCTTTCAGATATTTATGAGAGATTTTCCTTCTCCAACACTTTACCTATAGGAGTTCAAATATAATCCTACTAGAGGACCAATGCACAAAATTCATGTACTGGTTGGTGGGGAGGTCCCTTAGGCTGGCCTGCACCCTCTCACAGTCCAAGACCCCTCAGGGGATGTCCACCTGCCAACTTAGGCCCATTCCCCATGGAAATCCCTCTCATAGTCTGGGACCCCTCACTTCTTACTACCTACTTGCTCACTGCTCCTTACCACTTTGCTCACTGCTCCTTAGTGCTGCCATGGAAGCAGGAGAGGCTCCCACTACCATCACTACACTCACCAGTCATGAGCCTTATCTTTCTCTATAGTTGTCAGTGGGCCAACTGCTCTCTTTCTTCTCATTTAGGGCAAGAGCATGTGAGGGCAGAGTGTGCTGTCGTGGAACACAGAAGGTTACCCAGACCTGAGAGGAGTGGCCAGGGCCATGGGTTGAGAGGTGGATACAGAGGATGATATCTCACCTACTTGTGGCATGCCCCTGCAGAAAGAAATTCTGAGCCCCAGCTGGGGGGGTGGGGGGGGCAGCTGAGCCAGTCAGCTCTAATCCCCGGGTTTAAAGACCAGCAATGCCCCAATTACAGTTCTGCAGCATACCGGCTGGGCCCAGACCTTCCTTTGGCTGCCTGCCCTGGCCAGGGCCCAGGGTCCAGTCATTTGGTCATTCCTCACTGCCCTGTCTGCCAGCCTGGTTGCCCAACACAGTCTCCTGTTTGATCATCTGTTCCAGTTGTGATGACCCTGGCTCTTTATATATATAGACTAGAGGCCCAGTGCATGAAATTTGTGCATGGGGAGGGTGTGCTTCAACCCAGCCTGCACCCTTTTCCAATATGTGACATCCCTCTTACAATCCAGGACTGCTGGCTTCCCACTGCTCACCTGCCTGCCTTCCTGATTGTCCCTAAACGCTTCTGCCTGCCATCTTGATCAATCCTAACTAATCCACTGCCAGCCAGATTGATGCCTAACTACTCACCTTCCAGCCTCTTTGGCCCTAACTGTCCTCCCCTGCAAGCCTGGTCCCTCTAACTGCTCTCCCCTGCAGGCTTGTGTCCCCCAAACTGCACTTCCCTGCAGGTCTGGTCACCCCCAACTTTCTACCTCTGCCAGCCTGGTCACCCCTAACTGCCCTCCCTTGTAGGTCTGATCCCTCCCAACCGCCCTTCCCTGCTGACCTGATCACCCACAATTGCCCTCCCTTGCAGGCTTGGTCCCTCCCAACTACCCTCCTCTGTTGGCCATCTTGTGCTGGCCATCTTGTGTACATATTAGGACAGTCATCTTGTGTGTTGGAGTGATGGTAAATCTGTATATTACTCTTTTATTATATAGGATAGAGGCCTGGTGCGTGGGTGGGGGCCAACTGTTTTGCCCTTAAGGATGTCCTGGATCAAGGTGAGGGTTCCCTTGGGGTATAGGCAGCCTGGGCGAGGGGCCTATGGTGGTTTGCAGGCTGGCCATGCCACCTGTAGACACAAGTGGAGGCCCTGATATCTGGGATTTATTTATCTTTTACAATTTAAATTTTGTAGCCTGGAACAGAGCTAAACTTTTTTCCTTGCTCCCTGGCAGCAGCCATTTCTATTGGAATTTATTTATCTTCTATAATTAAAACTTTGTAGTCTTAAGCGGAGGCCTGGGCTGGCCAGGGTGTGTGGAAAGCTTGGCTTCCTCCATCACCGGGGCAACCCAAGTCTCCCTCCTACTTTCTCTGTGGCCATAGCCATCTTGTTTGGGTTAATTTGCATAGTCACTCCTGATTGGTTGGTGGGCATGGCTGGTGGGCATGGTGGAGGTATGGTCAATTTGCATATTACTTTTTTATTAGATAGGATTACTCATAAATGCTTCTCCAAGCCTTCTGAGATGTCAGTTGGCCCTGCAACTACTGGCAGTGATGGCCAGGAAGTCTGTTGCCAGAGAGATGGGGGCAGAATGATATTTCAGCTATGAGCATTTCTGTTTAGTGTTCTTAGAACAGCATCATTATATAATTTTGCCTTAACTCTGGCCCTGATGCAAAATGACTAAGGAAGGGAAAAAGGGACAGGGAACATATAAATAAATTGTATCATATAGAAATGTAGTAAACAAATACATATACTTACTAGACCTCTTTTTTTTAATCTTCTATAATTAAAACTTTGTAGTCTTAAGGGGAGGCCTGGGCTGGCCAGGGTATGTGGAAAGCTTGGCTTCCTCCATCACCGGGGCAACTCAAGTCTCCCTCCTACTTTCTCTGTGGCCATAGCCATCTTGGTTGGGCTAATTTGCATACTCACTCCTGATTGGTTGCCAAGATTCAGTAGAGCTTCAAGTCCTTTGGGGCCCAGCCAACACACATGAATCACACACACACACCCACACACGCGAGTGCATGTGTGCATGCACACACACACATGAATACACACACATGCACACACACATACATAAGAATGATGCCAGCTACTTCCTACTTTTATAACCCCCCCAAATTAAAGTTTTTATACTAATATTTAACATTCTTTAAAGAAATTGTAGTTTAGCCTCGATCAACACAGAGTTTAGGGACACCAACTCACACACCCCACATAGTAGAAAATCCACGTATAACTTTGACTCCTCCAAACACTTTTACTAATAGCCTAATACTGACCAAAAGTCTTACCAATAACATAAACAGTCTAATGACATGTATTTTGTGTTATATATATTATATACTCTATTCTTACAATGAAGCTAGAGAAAGAAAATGTCAGTTAGAAAATCATAAGAGAACATACACTTACAGTACTTATTGAAAAAAATCTGTGTATAAGTGGACCACTGCTGTTCAAACCCTTGTTGTTCAAAGGTCACCCTTATAAATTTTAAAAAATTTCCAAGACCAGTTTGGCTCAGTGGATAGAGTGTTGGCATGTGAACTGGAGGATCCTGGGTTCAATTCTGCTCAAAGGCATGTACCTTGGTTGTGGGCACATCCCCAATGGGTGGTGTGCAGGAGGAAGCTGATTGGTGTTTCTCTCTCATCGATGTTTCTAGCTCTCTGTCCCTCTTCCTCTCTATAAAAATTCAATAAAATATATTAAAAAAATTTTTTTTAATTACTTTCACTCATGCATTTTGCAATAGGAAATACTTTCCTCTACCATCATTGGCTCAAATGGCTGGGGGCCTAAGAATAAACTGACAGTAGAGAAAGTAACAGTAGAAAAGACAAGGCTCATTTACATGTTGCTCAGTAATGAGTAATTTGATAAATAGCCAGAGATTAATGTACATATGCCAATTCAATGGAAAAATATATAGGTTCTATTGGTTTTTTGAGACAGCATAGAGGGACCTGGAGAGTATTACAGTAAACAAACCAGTCAGAGAATGACAAGTATCGCATGATCTCACTTATTTGTAGAATCTAATGACTAAAATAAACTGATGAACAAAATAGATCCAGAGACATGGAAGCATGATGTATCTCAAAGAAGAGGAGAGGGGGTGGCTGAAAGAAATTAACCAAAGAATTTATATGCATATATGCTTAATCCATGGACACAGACAATGGTGCAGTGAAGGCTTGGGAAAGGGGTGGGAGCAAGGTGGAGGAGATCAATCAGGGGGATAATGGGAGACATATATAATACTTTCAAGAATAAAGATAAATTTTAAGAACTGTTGGGAGATAAGAGTTCTGCAAAGTAAAAGAAGAACAGAAATCAGAACCAGGAAATAAAAGAAAAACAAGGATTAATGGTGGAATAGAGTCTAAACCAAGTTTCTGAGTCCACAGGGAAACCAGTCAAGATTTTTAGATGTTGGGTTTGAGATGTCTTTATCAGACGGAGTGAGACATAAGTGTGGCAGTCATGTTTATTTTCCAAAGCAGAGCATGAATGATGTGTATGATCTGGTGAATGTCATGAGTGGCCTTCACTATTGTGGGGATAAGTCATCTGAAGTTTAGATGAAGTCATTTAGCTTCCATTTGCAACATTCAGGTAAAGGGCAGCTATGAGACAATCTGGGGGTCTCAGTGAGAATCTGGAAATTCAGGTTTTAATTTTAAGTGAAGCTAAGTCAAGGGGGTAGCAGAAAAATTTATTACTGACAAAATGTACAAAATGGCAGGATCCAGTTTATATAGAAGTGAAAAAATAGCTCAAACACAATGAGCAAGATTAGAATCTGATAACCCACAAGAGTGAATTATCATTTTCCATTGAAACATAATATGTCTATAAAATCACCACATATTGATCAACTATAATCAAGATAACTCTTAGGTATAAAATAAGTTGTGCCATTAAATTTGGTCTAATCATTTAAAGTGCAACAAATCTGATAAATGGTCACACAGCCCTTTCTTCAATTTGTTTTGCTGAAGAAGAAATGAAAAATAACATCACTGCTATAAAGAACTCAATAGAAAGCATCAAAAGTAGACTAGAAGAAGCAGAGGACCAGATCAGTGAGCTAGAAGACCTGGTAGGAAAAAATACGCAAGTACAGCAGCTTCTAGAAAAAAAAAATTAAAAATCAAGAGGAGAGCCTAAGGGAAATTTGGGATAACACAAAACAAAACAACATCTGTGTAATTGGGGTTCCAGAAAGAGTGGAAACTGAGCAAGGATTAGAAAATCTGTTTGAAGAAATAATGAAAAAAATCTTCCCCAATATAGGAAAGAAAAAACACACACAAATCCAAGAAGCTCACAGAGTCCCAAGCAAAATGAGCCCCCCTAAAAAGACACCAAGGCACATTATAATTAAATTGGCAAGCACAAGCAACAAAGTAAGAATCTTAAAAGCTGCCAGAGAGAAACAGAAAGTTACCTACAAAGGAACCCCCATAAGACTAGCTACTGATTTCTCAACAGAAACTAATAAGTCCAGAAGGGAATGGAATGAAATATACAAAGTCATGCAAAGGAAGGGTCTGAATCCAAGAATACTGTACCCAGCAAGGCTTTCAATTAAAATTGAAGGTGAAATCAGGAGATTCACAGAAAAAAAAAAAAGGACTAAGGGAATATATTACCACCAAACTAACAATGCAAGAAAAGTTAAAGGGTCTGCTGTAAAAAAAAAAAAAAAGAAATAGGAAGCGAAGAAGGAATGCTGGGGTAAAGATAAAAATGGCGACAGATAAGTCCCTATCAATAATAACTTTAAATGTAACAGATTAAATCCTCCAATCAAAAAACATAAGGGAGAATCCAAGATGGCGGCATAGGTAAACACCTACACTGCTGCCTCGCACAACAATTTCAAAACTACAATTAAAAGACAGAACGGACATCATCCAGAACCACAGGAAAGGGGGCTGAGTGTAAGTTCTACAGCTAGAAGGAAAGAGAGGGACTCACAGAAACCCAGAGGAGCTGCAAAAAGCTGAGGTATAGAGACACGCGCGTGGAGAGAGCGGGTGCCAGAGTACCTGGCTGTCTTTCTCTGGTGGGAGGGAAATGGGGACTCCCAATGGCATTGAACCCCTTATCTTACAACACTAAACCCCAGATCCAGCCAAAACTCATACAGGGGGAGTTTGGACTGTGAAAAGGGAGAGGTGCACAGAAATTTAGGGGAGTCGCAAAAAATCACAGGTCTGGTGGAGTGCATGGCAATGAGAAGAGGACAGATTGCTTATTGTGCCACTGGCTTTCTCGAGTGGGCAGGAGACAGACCCAATTGTGCCTCTTCTGACTCCACTAAGCCCCTGTTTGGGGCAAAACCCTGGAGACCTAGACTCCTGTGGTCCTGATGCGCAGGGGAGCTGGAAAGGCAGCTGTCTAGAGGCACTGTGGGCACACAAGGACGGCTCCAGCAATTACCCGGTCACATGAGACTCAGCGGTCGTGGAGGGCAGGGCCAACTGGAAGGCAAGGCGCTCCCTTAAACCCTGAGACTCCACCCATCCCAAGCTCAATAGAGGCTTCTTTGGTTTTGCAAGCCTGGTATCACAAGGCTGAATTCAACACAGAAGTTTCCCCAGCATAGTGAAAATGCTGAGACAAGGGAAGGGATCACAAACAAAAGAAATGGAGGAAAAAACGACTGGACAGAGTTAAAAACCGTGCTTGTAAAGTTTTTCAAGAATATGCTAGAAAAGATGGATAAACTTATCAAGTCCCAAGAGGAGATGCAAAAGGACCAACTAGAGATGCAAAAGATCCAACTAGAGATGATGGATAAATCTAGCGAGTCCCAAGAGGAGATGAAAAAGGACCAACTAGAGACACTGACTGAAATAAAAAATATTATACAGAGTCCTAACAGCAGACTAGAGGAAGGCAAGAATCAACTCAAAAATTTGAAATATAAAGAAGCAGAAAACACTCAAATGAAAAAGCAAGAAAATAAAAGAATCCAAAAATGTGAAGATAATGTAAGCAGCCTCTGGGACAGCTTCAAGTGTACCAACATCAGAATTGTGGGGGTGCCAGAAGAAGAGAGAGAGCAAGATACTGAAAACCTATTTAAAGAAATAATGACTGAAAACTTCCCACATCAGGTAAAAGAAATGGACTTACAAGTCCAGGAAGCACACAGAACCCCATATAAAAGGAATCCAAAGAGGAACGCACCAGGACACATCATAATTAAAATACCAAGAGCAAAAGACAAAGAGAGAATATTAAAAGCAGCAAGAGAAAAACAGTTCATTACCTACAAGGGAGCACCCATACGACTGTCAGCTGATTTCTCAACAGAAATGATGCAGGCCAGAAGGGTGTGGCAAGAAATATTCAACTTGATGAACAGCAAGAACCTACAGCCAAGAATAATCTATCCAGCAAAGCTATCATTCAGAATTGAAGGGCAGATAAAGAGCTTCACAGGTAAGAAAAAGCTACAGGAGTTCATCAACTTCAAACCAGTATTATATGAAATGCTGAAAGGTACTCTTTTAGAAGAGGAAGAAGAAAAAGGTAAAAGCCAAAAAACTATGAACAACAAATACATATCTATCAATAAGTGAATCTAAAAATTAAGTGAATTAAAAATTTGATCAACAGAATAAACTGGTAAATATAATAGAAGCAGGAGCACAGAAAGGGAGTGGACTGATCATTATCAGGGGGAAAGGGGTGAGGGGTGTACAGGGAGAGAATGGACAAAAATCATACACCTATGGATGAGATCAATGGGAGGGAGGTAAGGGCAGAGTGAAGGGTGGGAGCTGGGTGGAGGGGTGCTATGGAGGGGAAAAAAGAGAAACAAATGTAATAATCTGAATAATAAAGATTTAATTTAAAAAAAGACATAAGGTAACTGATTGGATAAGAAAACATGATCCACATATCTGCTGTCTACAAGAAACCCACCTCAGAAAAAGAGATGCACACAAATTGAGGGTAAAGGGATGGAAGATGGTATTTCAGGCAAATGGTAATGAAAAAAAAGCTGGGGTTACAATACTTATATCTGAACAATTATATCTCAAAGTGAAGGACATAACAAGAGAAAGGAAGGCCATTTCATAATACTAAAGGGAGCAATCCAATAAAAAGAAATAACTCTGGTAAACATATATGCACCCAATATAGCAGCACCTAAATACATAAAAAAAAAAACTCCTGGAGGATATTAAGGGAGAGATTGACAGCAATACAATCATAGTAGGAGACTTTAATACCCCACTGTCACCACTGGACAAATGCTCTAAACAAAAGATCAGCAAAGAAACATCAATCTTAAATGACTCACTAGACCAGATGGAATTAATTGACATCTTCAGAACATTTCACCCCAAAGCCAAAGAATATACATTCTTCGCCAGTGCACATGGGTCATTTTCAAAGATAGACCATATGTTGGGTCATAGGAAAAGTCTCTTCAAATTCAAGAAGATAGAAATCATATCAAGCATTTTTTCAGATCACAGTTGCATAAAACTGAAAATCAACTACAATAAAAACAATACAAAGAAATCAAACACATGGAGACTAAACAGCATGCTATTAAACAACAACTGGGTAACCAGAGAGATCAAGGAAGAAATAAAAAACATCATGGCAACAAGTGACAATGATAACACAACAATACAAAATTTATGGGACACAGTGAAAGCAGTCTTGAGAAGGAAGTTTATAGCCCTACAGGCCTACTGCAAAAAAACAGGAAACAATGGTAATAAATTTCCTAACCCTACAACTCAAAGAGCTAGAAAGAGAGCAACAAGAAAAGCCCAATGAATGCAGAAGGAAGGAAATAGTAAAGATCAGAGTGGAAATAAACAACAAGGAGACCAAAGAAACAATTCAAAAGATCAACAAAACAAAGAGCTGATTCTTTGAAAGGATAAGCAAGATTGATGGACCTCTAGCCAGATTCAGCAGGAAGCAAAGACAGAAGACCCAAATAAACAAAATGAGAAATGAAAGAGGAGAAATAATGACAGACCCTGCAGAAATACTAAGGATTGTTAAAAAATAATATGAACAAATCTATTCCAACAAATTTGACAACCTGAAAGAAATGGACATATTCCTAGAAAAATATAACCTTCCAAAACTTAATCAGGAAAAATCTAAACATCTAAATAGTCAAATAACTATGGAAGAAATTGAAGCAGTCATCAAAAAGCTTCCAGCAAACAAACACTTGGGACCAGATGGCTACACAGGAAACTTTTACCAAACATTCAAGGAAGAATTAAAACCTATCTTCCTCAAAATATTAAAAAATATTCAAGAAGAAGGAATACTTCTAAACACCTTCTATGAAGCTAGCATCACACTAATACTGAAACCAGATAAAGAAAACACAAGGAAAGAGATATAGGCCAATATCTCTCATGAACATAGATGCCAAATCCTCAACAAAATTCTAGCAAATCGGATCCTGAAGTATATCAGAAAGATCATACACCATGACCAAGTAGGATTCATCCCAGGAATGCAAGGATGGTACAATATCCATAAATCAATAAATGTGACACATCACATAAACAAATTGATAAAAATCACACAGTCATATCAATTGATGCAGAAAAAGCATTTGACAAAATCCATCACCCCTTCTTGATAAAAACTTTCAGCAAAGTGGAAATAGAATGATCATACCTCAACATCATAAAAGCCATATATGATAAATCCACAGCTAACATCACACTCAATTGGGCAAAAATTAAACCCTTTCCCCTAAGAACAGGAACAAGACAGGGATGCCCACTCTCACCTCTCGTGTTCAACATAGTTCTGGAAGTATTAGCCACTGCAATTAGACAAGAAGAAGAAATAAAAGGCATCCAAATTGGAAAAGAAGAAGTAAAGCTCTCCTTATTTGCAGATGACATGATACTGTACATAAAAAACCCAAAGGACTCCATCCAAAAACTAATTGACTTAATAAATGAATTCACCAATGTAGCAGGATACAAAATTAATGCCAATAAATTTGTGCTATTTCTGTACACTAATAGTGAAATTACAGAAAGAGAGACTAAAAAAGCAATCCCATTTACCATCGTACCAAAAAAATTAAGATACCTAGGAATAAACCTAACTAAGGAGGTAAAAGACCTATGTGCAGAAAACTAGAGGAAACTGAGAAAAGAGATAGAGGATGACGTAAACAGATGGAAGAGCATACCATGTTCATGGATTGGGAGAATCAACATCATTAAAATGTCCATACTACCCAAAGCAATCTACAGATTCAATGCACTACCCATTAAAATACCAATGACGTATTTCACAGACCTAGAAAGAATTCTTCAAAGATTCATGTGGAACAAAAAAAGACCATGAATAGCCACAGCAATTCAGAGAAAGAAGAATAAAGTAGGTGGGATCTCAATACCAGATTTCAAGCTATACTACAAAGCAACTGTTCTGAAAACAGCCTGGTACTGGCACAAGAAAAGACATATAGACCAATGGAATAGAATAAAGAATCCAGATATCAACCCAAACCACTATGCTCAATTAATATTTGACAAAAGAGGCATGAACATACCATGGAGCCAAGACAGCCTCTTCAATAAAAGATGTTGGGCAAAATGGACAGATACATGCAAAAAAATGAAACTGGAATCATTAACTTACACCAAATACAAAAATAAACTCAAAATGGATACTGGACTTAAACATTAGATGGGAAACCATAAAAATACTAGAGGAATCCACAGGCAGCACAATCTCAGACATATGCCAAAAGAACTTCTTCACTGATACTGCTCTAAGGGCAATGGAAGCTAAAGAAAAAATAAACAAATGGGACTACATCAAAATAAAAACTTTTGCACAGTATAAGAAACCATCAAGAAAACAACAAGAAAGCCCACTGTATGGGAGAACATATTTGCTAATGTTATCACTGATAAAGGTTTAATCTCCAACATCTACAGCCAACTTATACAACTTAATAAACGGAAGATATATGATCCAATAAAAAAATGGGCAATGGACCTAAATAGAACCTTTTTGAAAGACAAGAGAAGGGAGGCCAAGAGACACATGAAAACATCCGCAAAGTCACTAATTATTGGAGAGATACTAATCAAAATGGCAATGTGATACTATCTCACACCTGTCAGAATTGCAATCATCCACAAATCAACAAATGACAAGGGTTGGAGAGGATGCGAAGAAAAAGGAACCCTTGTGCACTGTTGGTGGGAATGCAGACTGGTGAGCCACTGTGGAGAACAGTATGGAGTTTCCTCAAAAAACTAAAAATGGATCTCCCATTTGACCCTGTAATCCCACTCTTAGGAATTTATCCTAAGAAATCAAAAACACCAATCAGAAAGGATTTATGCACCCCTATGTTCATAGCAGCACAGTTTACAATAGCTACAATTTGGAAACAGCCTAGCTGCCTGTCAGCAGATGAGTAGATTAGAAAACTGTGGTACATCTACACAATGGAATTCCATGCTGCCATTAAAAAGAAGGAATTCTTACCATTTGCAGCAACCTGGATGGAACTGGAGAGCCTTATGCTAAGTAAAATAAGCCAGTCAATGAAGAAGAAACATCACATGATCTCACTCATTTGTGGATAATAAAGAACATTATAAACTGATGAACAAAAGAATAGTTACAGAGGCAGTAAAGCATAAAACAGACTGTCAAATTACAGCAGGAAGATTAAGGAGAGGTGGGGTAGATAAGAGACCAACCAAAGGACTTGTATGCATGCATATAAGCATAACCAATGAACACAAGACACTGGGGGGTTGAGGTATGCCTGGGAGGGGTGGGTCAATGGGAAGATTTGTATACATGTAACACAATAAAAAAATAAAAATAAATTTTTCTTTGCTGAAACTTTTCTAAAGAACTTTAGATTTGACTTTTAAAAGTCTCTTGGGGGGTGGGCAGTGTGGCTCAGTGATCGAGCTTCGACCTATGAACCATGCTCGGGTTGTAGGTTTGACCCCCATGGTGGGGCATGCAGAAGGCAGCCAATCAATGATTCACCATTGATGTTTCAATCGCTCTCTCCCTCTCCCTTCCTCTCTGAAATCAATAAAAATATATTTTTAAAAATGAACTGAAATATGTTTTTTTTAAGTCTCTGGGGTCTAGAAAAGCAAAGCCAAAAATTCATCATCAGAATTCAATTGAAGTACCTACAGAGCTGAGTGAATTCCTCCCTTCTCCAAATCTCAAAATACCTTAAGGTTGCTGGGCTTGCCAAGAAGTCATCTTTCTTACTCACCTATATGTTTGGGAACTCTGTAATGTCTCCATAAAGCCAACCTTTATTTCCTTAAAACTGCCTAGTCATATCTAAATCTATGCACATTATTCTCAAATATGGCATTCCAGTCAATGCCTTGGTTATGTAAGCAATAAGTTGAATTTTAGGAGATGTCAGATAAGAGAAAGATAAGTGTGTTTTTTCTGTTTACAGAAGTCTAATTCACTAAATTGTTATGAGTTTTAGGTAAGAGAAAAGGGAACCTCCTTCAATCTAGAAAATAAAATTTTAAAGAACCAACAATTTTTCAATAAAAAAGTCATGGAAATTATAATCATTCTTCATTAGATTATTCAATCCCCTCTGATTCTCATTCTAGTTGGTTTTGCATTCGTAGTTTCACAAACCCATCAGCTTTTTCAACTAGAGTTATAAAAGTCCTTATTCAGTCTAACAGTATTATCTCAAAGTTATTACTGCCATCAGAATAGCTGTCATAGTACTTTGCATGGGGCTCTGAGACCATGTCTTTTGTTGTAGGCAAACTATTCTGGCTTGTAGCAAGAGCTCTCAGGAAAGCATCAGAGTAAAACAATAGTTATGTCTTAATACAAAAAATGTAAAATGGTCAAGGATAAAGATATGGTGAGAAGCCTTGATTTCTTCAAAGGCTCTCTTAGCCATGAGTGTCTACCCAACTTAATACTTTAAATGTTTTCCCTGACTTTGGCAAGAAGGACTAGGGCCACTTCATTGTGGTCTGTCTGCCTATTCTCCAAAGCACAGATAGACAAGACTTCTTCTCAAATCCCTTAACAGATGGTGCTGGATCACACAAATCCCACAGAGGCGTTTTTTGTTCATGGATGGATGTCAAACTATAGTTATTCAAAATGGAGTACAAAACCCAGAGGATCTTATGCCACTATGATGCTGATGTCCCTCCTGAATGAGTTAGCTTTAGTCCCTCAAAGCTAGTGCTACATACTTTGTTCAATAGTAGAGAAGGTGGGAAGAAGCATAGGTTAGACTTTCTTTCTTTTTTTAAAAAAATATATATATTTTATTTATTTTTTACAGAGAGGAAAGGAGAGGGATAGAGAGTTAGAAACATTGATGAGAGAGAGACATTGATCAGCCGCCTCCTACACACCCCCATTAGGGATGTGCCCACAACCAGGAAACATGCCCTTGACCAGAATCGAACCTGGGACCTTTCAGTCTGCAGGCTGACACTACCCACTGAGCCAAACTGGTTTCAGCAGGTTAGACTTTCTTAATAAGACTTCATTGAAAGAAAAATTATGGAGCTTACTGATATAATTATAAAAATAGATGGTAAATTTGATTAAACTCTATTTTAAAAATTCCCATTTTCCAAGTACTACACAATAAAATTAATCTATGTTTTCTTGTTTTTGTAAAATTTAATTAACACTTAAAATGAACAATTTAAAATAAGGATTATACTATGTAGAATAATATTTATTAGATAATGATTTAACTTTTTAATGTATCTTATTTGTCATGTGAGACAGAATGGTATTGTTAAAAGCAGGATTTGGGGACAGACAGACAAGATTTGAACCCTGATTTTGTGATTCTTGATTTTTGATACATGCAATGAGTTGAATGAATCTCAAGGGCATTGTGCTTAATGTGAAAAGTCTATCTCAAAAGGTTATACAGTACATGATTACAGTTATATGACCTTCTATAAATGACAAGGATATAGAGATGGAGAACCGTTTAATGGTTGCCAGGAATAGGCTAGGAGTTATGGGATTGGATTGGACTATAAAGGATTAGTACAAGAGTTCCTCTGTGGTGATGGAAGAGTTCTGTATCTTGGTTGTGGTTGTTATTAAATCCATACATGGGTTCAAATTGACTAAATAAACACACACATGCATGTAAAAAGTAGTGAAAATGGAATAAAATTTATATTCTAGTAAATAGTATGTTACTTATGTAAATTTTCTTGTTTGTGTATTTTATTACAGTTACATGACATGTCACCATTGAGGACAGCATGAGGGTAAGAATTCACAGGACTCTACTATTTTTGAAACTTCCTATGAGTCTATACTTATTTTAAAATAAAAGTTAAGAAATATGAGAATTATAAAACTATTGGAAATTTGAACACAAAAATGAATATTTATATGTGTTGGTATTAAGGCATTATTATTAATTTTGTATATGATGGTGATAGAAATTATTTGCAAATTAGAATGTCTGGGATTTTCCTCAAAAAATAAGGAAGGTGGGCCCTAGCTGGTTTTGCTCAGTGGATAGAGCATTGGCCCTCAAACCAAAGGGTTCCAGGTTTGATTACAGTCAAGGGCATATACCTAGGTTGTAGGCTCCTCCCGGGATTGGGGCCTGGTCAGGGCTCATGTAGAAAGCAACCAGTCAGTGTGTTTCTCTCATATCAACGTTTCTCTCTGTCTTTCCCTCTCTCTTACACTCTCCCTAAAAACCAATGGAAAAATATCCTGAGATGATGATGTAACACACACACACACACACACACACACACACACACACACACACACAGAAGGTGGGAAAGCAGAACTGGCCATGAATGGATGTGTTCATACTGAGTGATGATGAGTGTATGGGAGTAATTATTCCATTTCTGCACATATTCGGTTTCTCATAATAAAAAGAGAATCAACAAAATAGTGATTCTCCTTGTAATACTTTTACAAATTTTCCACTTCAGGCTAACTGCAAATGTCATGTTCTCAGTCAATACCAAATACCAACTTATTCGCTTACATAGAATCTTCAGTTCTGCTGCCAGTGATTTAAATGACAAATAAATACAAAAAAGACAGGCAGAAAACATCCTAAGAATTTAAATTTATAAATGTCCACTGTACACTAGATAAAATGAACACCATTTTAATTTGCATATCTATTTTTAAAGTTGTCATTTAAGGATCCCTTAGAACAAAAGTGTATCCTCATTTCTTAATAAACAAATTCAACAACATGATCACTTTAAATATGTGAATCAGGCTCCAGACCTTTTAGATTTTTACTACCAGGATTGTAAGAACTCTTAGAAAAATGAAAAACATAATTTTCTCAAACTATATTCAACACTTTTCTTTGTTTATTAAAAAGTAACAACTCATTATCCTGTTGACTAATCAGAATCTTATTTAAGAGTCTAATAATCACTTTGGCAACAAGAGCTGTGTCTTCAAATATGTCCTTTGTGCCTGTATTACTGAAAATAGACATGGCAATAGGCCTCTTTTCTGAAATAATTTGAAAACTTTATTTAAAATAAAAGTTCTTAATAGAATGAATATAAGTGTGAAACTTTATAGAGAAATTTTGCCTACCAGTAAAACTTGAAAAATTTTATGTATATTTATTAATGAAATTATAGTTCTAATAAACTTTTATGTATATTAATGGTTCATTTTATACTTTATTTCAATCCAAAAACACTTTTTAATATATATTTTTATTTTTGATAGCATTACAGATGTCTCCCATTTTCTTAATTTTGTATTTATTCTTCTTCAACATTTCAGACTCAATGGTTTTATTTATAACTAGAGGCCTGGGACACAAAATTCGTGCATGGGGGTGGGCGTGTGTCCCTCAGCCCAGCTGGCACCCTCTCCAATTCTGAGAACCCTTGAAGGATGTCCAGCTGCCGTTTAGGATCGGGCCTAAACAGGCAGTAGGATATCCCTCTCACAATCCAGGACTGCTGGCTCCCAACTGCTTGCCTGCCTGCCTTCCTGAATGCCCCTAACATTTCTGCCTACCAGCCTGATCACACCTAACTACTCACCTGCCAGCCTGATTGATGCCTAACTGCTCCCCTGCCAGCCTGTTTGCCCCTAACTGCCCTCCCCTGTGGGCCTGGTCATCCCCAACTTCCCTCCTCTGCCAGCCTGGTCACTACTAACTGCCCTCCCATGCAGGCCTGGTTCTCCCCAACTGCTCTCCCCTGCAGGCTTGGGTCCCTCCCAGCTGCCTTTCCCTCCAGTTCCAGTTGCCCCCCCCAACTTCCCTCCTCTCCAGCCTGGTCACCCCAAAATGCCCTCCCCTGCAGGCCTGGTCCCAGCTAACTGCCTTCCCCTGCAGACCTGGTCCCCCACAAATGCTCTCCCTATAGGCCTGGGTCCCTCCCAACTGCCATTCCCTCCAGGCCCAGTTGCCCCAAACTTCCCTCGTCTACTGGCCTGGTCACCTTTAACTGCCCTCCCCTGCATGCTTGATTGTCCCCAATTGTCCTCCCTTGCAGGCCTAGTCCCTCCCAACTGCCTTCCCCTGCTGGCCATCTTGTGTCCACATGAGGGCATCCATCTTTGACCACATGGGGGCAGCCATCTTGTGTGTTGGAGTGATGGGCATTTTGCATATTACTCTTTTATTAGATAGGATAGAGGCCTGGTGCATGGGTGGGGACCAACTGGTTTGCCCTGAAGGGTGTCCTGTATCAGGGTGGGGGTTACCTTGGGGAATTGAGCAGCCTGGGCGAGGCTGGTGGTTTGGAGGCTGGCCAAGCCCCCAGTGACCCAAGTGGAGGCCCTGGTATCTGGGATTTATTTATCTTCTACAATTGAAAGTTTGTAGCCTTGAGCAGAACCAGGCCTCCTGCTTTCTAATCGCCTGCAGCCATTTTTGTTGGGATTTGTTTATCTTCTATAATTGAAACGTTGTAGCCTTGAGTGGAAGCCTGGACCTTCTAGAATGTGTGGAAAGCTTGGCTTCCTCTATCACTGGGGAAACTCAAGCCTCCTGCTCTCTCTAGCTCTGTGGCTGCCACTTTTTTTGTTAGGATTTATTTACCCTATACAATAAAGAAGTAATATGCTAATTAGACTGGATAGTGGAATGACCTTCCTGAATGACCGGCCATTTGGTCATGGGGCATCCAGGGCCACAAGGCATATGGGGCTGCAAGGGCCGAGCTCCTTGCACGAATTTCATGCATTGGGCCTCTAGTCTTCTATAATTGAAATGTTGTAGCCTTGAGAAGAGGCCTGGGCCCACCAGAACAGGTGGAAAACTTGGCTTCCTCCATTGCCAGGGACACCCAAGCCTCCTGCTTGCTCCTCAGCCACAACCATTTTTGTTGGGATTTATTTATCTTCTATAATTGAAATTTTGTAGCCTTAAGTGGAGGCCTAGGCTTGCCAGGGTGTGTGGAAAGCTTGGTTTCCTCCATTGCCAGGGAAACCCAAGCCTCCTGCTCACTTTGTGGCCATAGCCATCTTGGTTGGGTTAATTTGCATTCTTGCTCCTGATTGGCTGGTGAGAGTGGCTTGTGGGTGTAGAAGAGTGATGGTTAATTTGCATAGTACTCTTTCATTAGGTAGGTTATCTATTGCCTAATACATTTCCAAAATTTCCAACTCAAATTACCAGTACTTAATAAAGGTTTTTAAAAAGTATATAATGGAGACTACTATTTTAATATCATAATCGCTGTATGGACATTATTTGTTTCTTCCACATTTCCTGGAAAGTAATTTCTTACTTTCTACTGGTATTGACAACCTTTTAGTTATATTCTATAATTCAAACTTCTTGCTGAAATGTAAAACAACCTTTTAGTTATATTCTATAATTCAAACTTCTTGCTGAAATGTAAAACAAGACAAAGTAAGTTGATTTTTGCAAGGTAAACTTGTTATTAGTTATCTATAATCATTGGGAGAATCTTTTCTCCCTAGTTCATTTAATGCCTTTATGACATCAAACATCTTTGACTATTGGCTTTATACATCTCACCTGTATTATTGGTGTTACTTTATATTTCCTGCTTATATTTGGGGTTTAAATCCCACAATGAGAGTTCCATCAATGTCAAATGGAAAAAAAGTTCTCCAACCTGAGGTTTTATCAAAAACTCCAGATCATTCCTGGCCAGTGTGGCTCAGTTGATTTGAGCATCATTCCTTGCACTGATAGGTTTCTGGGTTCAATTCTTGTCAGGGCACTTATGTAGGTTGTGAGTTCAATCCTTAGTGTGTGTGGGGGGGTGGGGAGTAGCTGTTTGCCAGCCAGCAATCAATGTTGTTCTTATACATTGATGTTTGTCTCTCTCTTTTTCTCCTTTCCCTCTCTTTAAAATTAATAAAAGCATATCACTCAATAAATATTAAAGAAAACAAAACTCCAGATCACTCACCATCAGGTAGAAAATTTGTGGGAAATGGCTCAGCATTTCTGGATGGAAATTGTAAATATCAACCTACTAAATTTGATCATTATACCAATCTCTTTGTGAGACCTCGATGGCTAGAGACTATCTGCTGCAATGACATGACAGGTAAACACTAATGCTGCCATTCAGCTGAGTCTGATACCTGTGACTTTATAAAATACAGAATAATAATCAGAAGGCATTTTTAAAATTGATGGAGTGTCATTCTTCCCAAGGTGACAAAATGGAATCCTAAAGATTTTTTTCAATGACATATGTATAGTGTTCTAAGAAAAAAAATACAGTTTTATAAAAATTGAAAGAACTCAATGTTACAAATAAAAATCAGTCATTTGTAAATTCATATGTAAAATGACTTACCACACAGCTATCATAAGATCTTTGGTTTATACAACTATTCCACTGTGATATTTATTCCCCTTCAGCTTTCATTTGCTAACTGCAATAAAAGCACTTTATAGGCAAATATTCTTAAACCTGAAGATGGGTTTCAATATCTGAAGTAAATTGAATGACAATTAAGACTCCAGGGATCATCTTCCTGTCAAGCTTGATTACATTTACAATGAAAGCTATGAAAGAAGTTGAGGAACTCCTTGGTAGAATAAAGCAGGAAAGAGTCACAGTACATGGGAGATTCTACATGAGATAATATCCAAACTGATGGGAAATGCAGATAGAAGGTAAAGTGCAGCTGACTTGAACAGTTCCAAGAGTGAAACATAGAAAAGGAGACAGGGCACTCACTGATCCAAGCAAATATGTATTGAGAGGGTTTGAAGGTGAACTGGGCAATGATATTGTAATAACTATGGTGCCAGGTGGCTACTGGAAATATCAGAGAGAACACTTTCTGAAGTATATGATTGTCTAAAGTACATGCTGTAAACTGTAATTGAAAATAATATTAAATGTAAATTGTAATTGAAAAATAAAATTTAAAAAACAACAAAGTGGAATGTGGATGTGGATGGCCCAGACTGGAATTTTAGTTCTATCAAGGTGCATGACATCAGGTCATTTATTTATCCTTTCTGCACTTCATCTGTTAAATAAACTTAATAACCCTGTAAAACCATTAGATCAGTGTTTGACATGTGGAAAGCGTCAAGGATTAACAGATATTATTATGGTGATCATTATCATTGTTGTTATTGTTCTAACATTAGTACCAATGCTAGGCAATGATGTGTGATCAAATAGCTGAGAGATAAATAAGATAGTGTCCATTCTTAAGAAGCTCACACTAGTGCAGTGTTTTTAAATCACTGATTTAAGGCAGCATACCATTAAAAACCACCTTATAATATATTTTTCAAAAAATGGCTACCATTAAAGTTGTAATAGAGAACCAATCAGAACCCTGTGCTGTTGTAATGTTGGTTCTTTGGATTGTAATTATCTAATCATTAAGAATTGAGTTTGTAGCTTGGGATAACCCAATGCTTCCTAGCATTTTGCTGGGAAGTTCTTATAATCAGACTGCTATGTTCTTGTTATCAGGGAGTTTCATGTCTTTTTAAACTACTTCATTATCTGTGATTTTGAGTCTTTTTGCAATCTAATATAAAATATGAAAAATATCCATGAAACTTGAACAAAAAAATATTAACTACAAAACTTTAGAAATTAAAAAGTCCCAAATATTTAGAACATATACATTAGTTACATAAGAATTATAGATATAATAACTTTATTCAGATACCTGTGGGCTATATAACATCCTATCTAATAAAGACATAATATGCAAATTGACCATCATTCCAACACACAAGATTGCCACCCTCATGTGGTCAAAGATGGCCACCCCGATGTGGACACAAAATGGCCACCACAAGATGGCTGGCAGGGGAGGGCAGTTGTGGGTGATCAGGCTAGTAGGAAACGGCAGTTGGGAGGGACCATTCCTGAAGGAGAGGTCATTTGGGGAGTGGGGGACCCAGGCCTGCTGGGGTGGGAAGTTGGAGGCAACCAGGTCTGCAGGGGAGAACAGTTATGGGTGACCAGGTTGGCAGGGGAGGTCAGTTAGGCCAGCAGAGAAGGGCAGTTAGGGGTGACTAGGACTGCAGGGGAGGGCAGTTAGGGGCAATCAGGTCAAGAGGAGAGCAGTAATAAGTAATCGCTGGCAGGGGAACAGTTAGACATCAATCAAACTAGCAGAGGAGTAGTTAGAGGGTGATCAGGCTGGCAGGCAGAGGCAGTTAGGGGCAATCAGGCAGTCAAGCAGGCAAGCAGTTGGGAGCCAGCAGTCCTGAACTGTAAGATCAGGCCTAAACAGGCAGTTAGACATTCCTCAAGGGGTCACAGATTGAAGAGGGTGCAGGCTGGACTGAGGGACATCCCCCTCCATGCATTAATTTTGTGCACTGGCCCTCTAATATCTCTATAATAGGTTCATAAATAATAAGGCTTCTATATTAAAAGTTTAAAAATTAATGTGATATTAAAAATCTTTATGGTACTTATAGCAGAAGTATATAATTTATTATAATGTTAAAAAAAAACCTGTTTTTAGAAAACTATGACCAACTCCTCTGTATTTCTTAATGTTGAGACACAGAAACCAAGTCTGGGATCTTTAGGAAAAAAATATTTATGGACATCAGTAAAGCTATGCAATTTGTTCTTCCTTAATATATTCTGCTGTTTTTGCAAACAAAATCCAAACAGATAATTAAGGTTATGCCTGGAACTGAGAAAAAAATATCTTTGATGAATGGCTCTATGCATGGGTAATAAAAGTAACAGCCATCATTTATTAAACTTCTGTCACATCCAATTTCAATAAAATCTCTTAAATGAGCTTAAGAGAAAACTTTAGCCAGAAGTAGGGAGGAATTTGACTGGTTTCCAGAAGGAAGCATGGAAGATAGGAGCCTGGAGCCTAAAATTGCATTTCTTCGATGACTAAGGACATGAGATCCACTATGGAGGAAGAAACTGTAAGTATTGCTCTCTTGGTTTGAGTAAGAGGGGCTAATGGATCAGGAGATTTGCTCCCCAAGATATGGTGTTGTCAGCCCTTGACACACAACAGCACCAGCTGCTTGTGAAAGTAGTCATCACAACTTGGCACAAATATCATTACCTAAGAGCAGTAATACAGTGTCTCACTCCTGTCTCCTTTGTGATTATGAATGTATGCAAGCTTCTCCAGGCTCCACTGGAATTCTTGGTTCCTGCCAAATAAAGCAAAAGCCTAAGTAGAGGCTGCATTGACCTTGAGGAAGATGGAAACATGAGTGGACAAAGGATTTTGGGGAAAGGCATGAGGCCTTGGTAGAGCCATGTCAGTCAAGCAAAGGCAGAATGAGAAGTGAACCCCTTTCCTTTTAGAGCTGAAGAGAAGAAACAGGAGGAGCCCAGATTCAGAAAAATGGATGCGTTGTAAATGTATATCCAAGCTGTAATCTTAAATTCAGGCTTTGCCTGAATCCCTGTCACACAGCTGCCAGTGAATTATTATTATAGTTTTGTCATTACTATGTTCAGACCTGGTTGTTTAATAAAATAATGATCTAGATTTCCTTTGTGATATAAATCTTTTTAAATGGCTTATATTAAACTGAATTCCTGCCCTGTGGTCAGTACGGTTCAGTTGGTTGGGTGTCGTCCATGCACTGAAAGGTTGCCAATTCAATTCTTGATCAGGACACATACCCAGGTTGTGGACTAGAACTACTGTAGGAGTCATGTAAGAGGCAGCCAATCAATGTTTCACTCTCATGTTGATGTTTTCGTCTCTCCATTTCACTTTCTCTCTCTCTACAAATAAAATTTTTAAAAAAATGTATAAACTGACTTCCCAATTATACACCTTTATTCCCTTGTACTGACAGATATGACTTGTGTAGTATCAAGCATTCTTGAGAAGCACATCACATTAACAGAGCAGTCTGTAACTACATAGAGTCATTAATTTGAATTACACAAATTAAGGGGTAAATAGCAAGCCCCTGGAGCCTGCCCTGGCCTTTACCATCCCTAGCAAAACATTGTTCTGTCCCAGTCATCCCATATGCAATTATAAATCTAGTATTTTGAAAACTAGATAAAAATTTAAAATGTCAGTCGTTGCTGATGATAAGAGAATGAAAATTGGAGTAATCAGTAAAATTTATGACTTTTAGAAAGAATAATTGCTAGTTACATTAGAGAATGCAGTGTTAAAGAGAGTTTCAATTTGTGATTTATGATGTGAATGGGCCTCCTATGAAGAAACAAGAAAAAGTGTTTTCTTTTTTTTAATATATATTTTATTGATTTCTGAGAGGAAAGAAGAGGGAGAGATAGAAACATCCATAATGAGAGGGAACCATTGACTGGCTGCTTCCTGCATGCCCCATAGTAGGGATCAAACCCACAACCCAAGTATGTGCCCTGACTGGGAATTGAACCATGACTTCCTGGTTCATAGATTGATGCTCAACCACTGAACCATGCCGGCAGGGTAAGAAAAAGGATTTTCTGAAATTACTTTACTAAATACTCTGGTTTGTGCAAGATACAAACATCTAATTTTTAAAAAAAAGCCATCAGGGAAAATTAGAGTTGTTTTAATTGAAGTTCAGAAAATGTGTAACTTTCAACAGTGAAATACAATTCAAAAGACATTCAGCAAGTATTCCTTTATCATTATTTCTTCCAGTTTGTTAGAATCAGCATAGTTCATCTTTAATCTTCCTGGAGTTATAATATGCTATAAGATTGGGCATGATAGTAACAATATTTCAGTGGGTTTACAGAAAATTCACTTTATACTTACTTATACAGTCATTAAGAATTTTAAGAGATTGATTTTAATTATTTTTATACATTATCATTCTTTATGGGTAAAATGAGATGCTAGAGTTATGTTCACAATATCAGAACTCCAAGTACTTAAACCATCTCCATCTAGAATATTATGGGCATATTTTACCTGAAATTATTTCTTTTATTTGGCATATATTCTGAGTTTCTATATTTATTACACATCCCTAATTGGAGACCCAAAGAAGTGTAACTAATGGTTCCTGTATGAAATAGCTTATAATTACTTGGGAAAATGAGCCATACAGACAAATACTTATAAAAACAAAATCAATTATAGTCAACAACTAAATGAATACTGCAGAAAACAAGGATTTTAGGAACTCACAAGAGAAAGGAATCTATGAGGCTCACTGGCCAAATAAATGGTAAAAACTGCTGGAGGCTAGTTCCAGAAGGGTCATAATAAATGCAAGGAATCCTCAAAAGATTAAATGGATTCTTTCAGCAGGGCTGAAAATCTGCATGTTATTATCTACTGCTGGAACAGCAAAAGGCAGTTCCCCAACCTAATTGTCCTTTAGTGTATACCAAACCTTACCTTTGATATGTATATCTGCTTTGCTATAGGGAAAAATGTGTGAATAAAAAGCCCTGGTCCCAGAGATTTGGGGAGCTCTCCACTAGATTGAAGCCTCCCTTGGTTTTCCTCAATGCCTTCCAAATTTATATTTCATGTCTAGTTTATCCATTTATGTGCAGTCCCTTTTCCAGATTCCTTGAACCCTTGCAGATGCTGAGAAAGACCCTGGCAGAAAACTTATACTTTAATCACTCTGGCTTTTATTTGTCCAACATCTTAGTGAGGCTACAGTGGTAGCTGCTGCTCTCTGAATTTTACTATGCTTCCCAGGACAAGAAAAAGAAAGAAGCTGGAAAGTTGGCCAAGAAAGACAAAGACACAGTGAACAAATCTGAGGGCAAGGCCAAAAAGGAAGTTATCCAAAGGCAAATTTCAGGACATGCTCAATAACCTAGTCTTATTCAACAAAGCAAAACATGAAAAGCTGTAAGGAAGTTCCCAACTATAAGTTTATAACCCCAGTTGTTGTCTCTGAGAAACTATAGATCCATAGTTCCTTGGCCAGGGTAGCCTTTCAGGAGCTCCTTAATAAAGGATGTATTAAACTAATTTCAAAGCACAGACCTCAAGTAATTTACACCAGAAACCCTAAAGGTGGAGATGTCATGGGTCCCACCAGCTGCACATTTTGAAAAATAAAACTTTATTAAATTAAAAAATAAAGAATCAGTCTGGCTATTCTGAGAATAGACTATAGGTGGAAAAGATAAAAAGAAACTACAGTGGTACCTCGAGGTACGAGTTTAATTAGTTCCGTCATCTTGAGGCGTGGGAAACTATGAGAAACTCAAGTCATGGTAAACTGGTGGGTCGTGTGCAGCTGGCGGATCCGCGCGATTACTCCTATCTCAAATGTTGCTCATATTTCAAAGCAAAAATCGCTCGCTCGACGGCTCGTATCTCAAAAATCTCGTAGGTTAGGGCACTGGTATCTCGAGGTACCACTGTAGCTAGTAAAGAAAGTATACAGTAATCAGGCTGAAGATCTTGGTGGTGTAAATAAAGATTGCAGCAGTAGTAACAGTGAAAAGCACTGGATTTTGTTTATATTTTGTACACTGCATTGACAAATTTGCTAATGGGTCAGATGAGGAATGCAATATAAACAAAGGAATTGATATTTGCTCACAGTTTCTTGGACTGAAAGAATGCAAGATTAAACCCCTCATTTACTGTGATGAGATGATTTGAAAAAGAACCATTTTGGGGAGAAATTCAAGAATTTGTTATGATAAAGATGAATATTAGTATACAATTAGTGATGTTGAATCAATAATTGGTTACATAAGTCTGAAGTTTATTGAAGAGACCTCCACTGGAAATACAATTTTTGGTTTCTTCAGAGCACAGGTGTTAAAGTCATTAGACTGCTGAAATCACCTAGAGAGAGAATATGGATAGAAGGAAAGTCTGAGATTAATTCCTGGGGCATTACAATGTTTAAAGATTATGAAAATGAGAAAAGACAACTGAAGGACTCTGAGAAACAGTGGCCAGTAACAACAACAAAAATCTTAAAAAGTGGGATGCTCTGAGGATAATGTGAGAGTAGTGTTTCAAAAGAAAAGAAGAGGTAAACTGCCAGCTGATGCACACAAGTCAAGTGAGATGAGAAGTAAGACTTAATCTTTTATTGAAAGTGTGGAAAGAATAGAACAGTGAAAGAAGCAATAGTACTGGGTGCTTCATCTGATTGGATATTGAAGTCATGAAGAACCATGTTAGGGATGGTGCAGGAAAAAGTGAGCTAATTGTTAAGAGGGAGCTATTACAGTAGTATCTTTCAAATGACTATCATAAAAGAGAATAGACAGTATATTTTGATAACATTAGCTTCAAAGCTGGCATTGTGTGATGTGGAGTGGCAATAATGAGAAAGTTCCTGCCCAACACTAGGCCTAGTGATTTGTGGATTCCTCATGTTAGCAGGAGGTTTAGTACTCCTTCTACAAGGCTTTAAAATATCTGAAATATCCAAACACACCTCCCTTCCCCATGGATTTTTTTTTTTTTACTATAAACATTAATTTTAATTTTTTTATATCTTTATTATTCAGATTATTACATTTGTTTCTCTTTTTTTCCCCTCCATAGTACCCCTCCACCCAGCTCCCACCCTCCCTCTGCCCTTAGCTCCCTCCCATTGATCTCATCCATAGGTGTATGATTTTTGTCCAGTCTCTCCCTGTATACCCTTCACCCCTTTCCCCCTAAGAATTAACA
>PVJN01023095.1:0-32674 GCA_004026805.1 Lasiurus borealis
TCCTGGACTTGTAAGTCTATTTCTTTTACCAGATGTGGGAAGTTTTCAGTCATTATTTCTTTAAATAGGTTTTCAGTATCTTGCTCTCTCTCTTCCTCTGGCACCCCCACAATTCTGATGTTGGTATGCTTGAAGCTGTCCCAGAGTCTCCTTACATTATATTCACATTTTTGGATTCTTTTCTCTTCTTGCTTTTCCATTTGAGTGTTTTCTATTTCTTTATATTTCAAATTTTGGACTTGATTCTTGCCTTTCTCTAGTCTGCTGTTAGGACTCTGTATAATATTTTTTATTTCAGTTAGTGTCTTAGTTGGTCCTTTTTCATCTCCTCTTGGGACTCGCTAAATTTATGCATCATCTCTAGCATCTCTAGTTGGCTCTTTTGCATCTCTAGTTGGCTTTTTTGCATCTCCTCTTGGCTCTCGCTAAATTTATCCATCTTTTCTAGCATATTCTTGAAAATCCTTATAAGCTTGGTTTTGAACTCTATATCCAGTCGTTTTTTTTCCTCCATTTCTTTTGTTTTTGATCCCTTCCCTTGTCTTGGCATTTTCACTTTGTTGGGGAAACTTCTGTACTTGCAAAACCGCAGAAACCTCTGTTGAGCTCGGGATGGGTGGAGTCTCAGGGCTTAAGGGACCGCCTTGCCTTCCAGTCGGCCCCACCCTCCACGGCCCCCAAGTCTCACGTGACTGGGTAATCTCTGGAGCCGTCCTTGTGCGCGCGCGCGCCCGCAGTGCCTCTACACGGCTGCCTTTCCAGCTCCCCTGCTCCCCTGCGCACCAGGACCACACGAGTCTAGATCTCCAGGGTTTCGCCCGAAACAGGGGCCCAGTGGAGTCAGAAGTGGCGCAGTTGGGAGGGTCTGTCTCCCGCCCAGTCAAGAAAGCCAGAGGCACAATCAGCAATCTGTCCTCTGCGTAGCGCTGTGCCCGTGCGCGTCCTCAACCAGATCTCCTATCTTTTGCGACTCCCCTAAATTTCCGTGCACTTCTCCCTTTTCACAGTCCAAACTCCCCCCCGTATGAGTTTTGGCTGGATCTGGGGTTTAGTGTCGTAGGATAAGGGGTTCAATGCCGTTGAGAGTCTCCGTTTCCCTCCCGCCAGAGAAAGCCAGCCAGGTGCTCGGGCATCCGCTCTCTCAGCGGGCGTGCACGCGCGTCTCCATACCTCAGCTTTTTGCAGCTCCTCTGGGTGTCTGTGAGCCCCTCTCTTTCTTTCTAGTTGTAGAACTTATACTCGGCCAGCTTTCCTGTGGTTCTGGATGATGTCTGTTCTGTCTTTTAGTTGTAGTTTTGAAATTGTTGCGCGAGGCAGCAGTGTAGGCGTTTACCTATGCCGCCATCTTGGATTCTCCTCCTAGCTGTGATGTTTTGTGAAATGATATAAACAAACGACTGTCATCTGTCTATCCCTTGTCCTGTTCCTGTGTCCTCTTCCACCCTCCTCCTCTCAGGTCTGTCATGGGTTGACGGGAGAGGTGAGGACGGAGAAAGGCCCCTAGAGGGATTGTGCTCTATCTGTCTCACCTTCCTGATCCTCTCCAAAATCTTTCTCCATCCTGTCTGCTGTGGGGGCTGGATCCCTGGTGGCCAGTGCAAAACCCTGGGGTGCAGTGGCTTTGCAAGAGGCCAGCTTTTATTTTGCAAGCAAACCCAAAAACATATTAAGAGTATTTGGATGGTTTATACTCTTCAACTCCGGGCTTGGTTGTTATTTTGTTATTGCTGTCATTTTGCCTTAATAAGCACTTCAATCTGCTTGTCGCCACAGCTGATGGCACGCCATAAATAGATGAGCTAGATGCCACTCTGAAAAGGAAGAGCGCCATTCTTGCCCGGTAAGTGTATAACATACCCTTAGATCGATAGCATCAACCAAGAAGAATACACGTGTCTGAAAGAATAGCTATTAAGTACAAGTGAAATCGGAGCTTCACTTCTCCAATTGCACAATTCCTGAGGATTAAAGTAAATCGTTGGCTGAATCCCAAGAAGACTCCATCTAGCAACATCGCCAGCAGATTTTCCGGCACTCTCAGTATGTAAGATCCCAGAACGTTATTTACAGTATTTTTATTTTATCTCAGGTTGCTTACCACCAGTTTCTTTATCTTGCACAAATTCGCCAAGTGATTTTTGTGCTGTTCTTTTGATTTCTGGAATTTCTAAACCTATGAGGGAGCGTTAATGATGAGGGCAGTTCAATATTTGGGGAAATTTGACAGGATCAAAGCTAGAGAGAAGCATTAAATGATAGAAATATCAAGCCTTCTGTAATACAAAGGAAATATTTTAAATAAATATTCTAAGAATAAAGTAGTTATCATGTTGAAATACAAATTATTGATGCATTATGGAGGCAAATTATGGCTTTTTCATTCATCCAATTTCACTAATTAATGCAGTTATTATGTATTTACATATATTATTATTACATATTATTTTTCTGATTCCAGAGATAATAACAGTATTCACATTATTTTAAAATTTTAAGCTTCCAGCCCTAGATGGTTTGGCCCAGTGGATAGAGTGTCGGTCTGCAGATTGAAGGGTCCTGAGTTTGATTCTAGTCAAGGGTATATGCCTGGGTTGCAGGCTAGATCCCCAGTAAGGTATGTGCAGAAGGCAGCCAATCAATTATTCTCTCTCATCATTGATGTTTCTCCTCTCGTCCTCTTTCCTTCCTTCCTTCCTTCCTTCCTTTCTTCCTTTCTCTCTCTCTCTCTCTCTCTCTCTCTCTCTCTCCCTCCCTCCCTCCCTCCCTCCCTCCCTCCCTTCCTCCCTCCTTTCTTCTACCTTCCTCTCTGAAATCAATAAAGATATAATATTTTTTAAAAATTTAGCCCTAATCGGTTTGGCTCAGTGGATAGACCAGCAGCCTGTGGACTGGAGGGTCCCAGGTTTGATTCCGATCAGGGGCATGTACCTTGATTGTGGGCACATCCCCAACTCTCTATCCCTCTCCCTTCCTCTATGTAAAAAATCAATAAAATATATTTTAAAAAATTTAAACCTCCAAACATTTCCCCACAATTCCTTCTCTTAAGAAATAACCAAAATTAAGTGCTTTGTATTTCATATGCTCTGCCTATAATACTGCTTTGCAACTTGCTTTGTTCACTTTCTGATGAATCTTTATGCATCAGTTTCTATACATCTGTCCCACTAGTTTGTTTGTTTCTAACACTTTTTTAAAAAGTATTCAAGACTTAGGGAGATATTCATGGTCGTTAAGTAAAAAAAAAGCAGAATATAAAATATCATATGTGGTATGATCCTAAATTGGATAGAAGAGGGGAGTGAAAAAGATTATACACAAATTCATATAAAAGGCTGAAAGAAGTGACACTGGTTTGTCTCAGTGGATAGAGCTTGTTGAAAATAGCATTGGTTCTTTCTACATCCAAAAATAATTTAGGTTTTTTGTAGGAAATCTGAAAAATACAGATAAAGCCAAATTAAAAAATAGGAAGTCACTCATGATCCAGTTACCCAAAGATAATAATTGTTGCCATTTAGGTATATTTTTAAATAACTTCTTTCTGGATCGTGTGTGTATTACAAAAACAAAATTATACTGCCCATAATTCTTATAACTGTCTCTTTTCACTTAAGTGTATTATGAACATTTAAAAATTTTCATTAGACACTCTTCTACAAAATAATTTTTTGACTACACAGGACCCTAATTCATATACAGGATTCAGTTATTTGCTCTTATTCAATTTTTGCTCTTATAATTGATGTACTGAACGTATGTATGGATGAATCTTTGTGCATATATACTGTACAATAGTTTCATCTGGATAAATTGCTAGAAATGGAATTGCTTAGTCAGATGGTCTGAAAATTTTTTATGTTTCTGATACTTATTGCCAAAGCATTCTTTAGAAAAGATTTAGCAAGTTTTTTTCCCAGCAGTGGTTATGAAAAAGTAGTCATTTTCCACACTTTTTGCAGTGCCAAGTATTATTAATTGGGAAAATAACTTTTAGTACTTTTTCTCTTACTAGGAAAATGATAAATATTTTTAACAGAAAACTTATGTACAAGTATACAAAGAGAAACTCACTATGGACAAATATACAAAGAGAAGAAAAATTACTAAGGACAGCATCAACCATTGATGCTCTGTGTTTGTATATGTGTATTCATGCTTATATACATATATATATATATAGTATTACTAAAAGTAAATTATGTAATAACAGCTAATACTCATTGTTAGACCCTATGCTATGTGTTTAAAGTAAGTTATCTCATTGATAACACGTCTATAACATAGTATTTTTAGTATTTAATATGCCCATTTTCAAAAAAGGAAAACTGAGTGGAGAGATTAAGAAACTTATCCTAGGCAATATAGTTAATATGTGGCAGACAGAACTAAGATGAAACTTTTTTAAAGTCCTTATTCTTATACCCAATAGGAAGACGTCAGCTTTACTAAAAGCATAAGTAGTGGCCCAACCCCTTCGCTTAAACAAGAGTATTTATTGTTTTTAATTAAAAGGATGCTTGTAAGTGATTAAAAAATATATGAAATAAAGGTGAGAGGGCCCTAGCCAGTTTGGCTCAGTGGATAGAGCATCAGCCCGCAGACTGAAGGGTCCAGGTTTCGATTCCAGCCAAGGGGACATATCAGTTGTGGCTTGATCCCTGTGGGAGGGATCAATCAATGTGTCTCTCTCACATCAATGTTTCTCTCTGTTTCTCCCGCTCCTTTCCATTCTCTCCAAAAAATAAATGGAAAAATATCCTCGGGTGAGGATTAATAAAGATAGATAGATAGATAGATGATAGATAGATAGATAGATAGATAGATAGATAGATGATAGGAAGGTAGATAATTTGTTTGAAAAATAAAATAAGGGAGGGAGGGACAAATCTTCCTCACGAAGAATTCCAACTAATACATGTAGATACTGTTCCCTCCAAGAGGTCGAGCTCAGCTCCCCTCCCCTTAGTGGCTCTGTTGCAAAGAACAAAGTATGAAAGGGGTAAAACAAGTGACGTTAGAGTGGAGAGACTTGGCAGCCCTCTTCTCACGTGGTCCGGTTACCATCACCAGTGATCAGTCATGTTGATGTCATGGCCCCCTAATCTGGGTGAAAAGAGAGGCACTCGCCTCTGTTGTTCTTCCCACCCCCCACACCCCAGGATAAGCATGAGAAATCAACATCAGGCAAACCCAAACAGAGGGACAGTCTACAAACTACCTGACCAATCTCCAAACTGCCAATGTGCTGAATGTCAAAGAAAGACCACGAACCTGTGACCGAGCAGAGGGGACATGTCAACGAAACGCCATGTGGGATCCCAGACTGGATACCGGAACAGAAAGGGACCTTTGTGGGAAAGCTAGTGGAGCCCAAATAAAATCTGGAATTTAGTGAATAGTGGGCTTCACCACCATCTCCTTTGCTCGCTAATAATTGCGTTAGAAATATAACTCAGGGATGGACTGATCGATAAGAGGGACCGGAGGCCTTTCAGTCCTGCAGACACTGTAAAACTAACCAAATAGGAAAACTAGTTGGTGTCCCTGGGCTCAGGCCTAGAAATCAGCCTGCCACACCCCATGAGTTTTCCCCTTTGGCCTCACTCTGGACGGATTCTGGGCCCAGCCCATGACAAGATGACAGGAGACTGGTTCAGACCCTGCTAGTTTGAGAAGGCTGCCCTAGTTGTAACCCTATCTCTGCTGACCACAGTGGTGTCCATATTGAAACCACAATCCTTAAACAACCAGCCTACCACCCAACCAACCAACTTTTATTTTGGAATAATTCTAAATTTATTTTTTAAAAAGTTGCAAAGATACTGCTGATAGCTCCTGGAAGACCCTCACTCCGTTTCCCCTCATCTTACATCACCATTGTGCATTGGTTAAAACGCGGTTATTAGCAAGCAAAGGAGACGGTGGTGAAGCACACTCCTGGCTTGACTTCAAGCAGCAGGATCACCTGGCATTGGGTGCTCGTACTCCGCTGCTGGCTGGCATCACAAGTGGGCATGGGAAAGAAAAGCACATTAAGGTCTGTAAGCCTTTCCAACATGGGCTTAGCCTAATGGCTCCGGCCGTTAGAGGGAAGAGGTGTCGTTCTGCCATCACGAAGTGGTGAGCAAAGAATAAACCATCGGCATTCACCAGCATGCCAGGGAGTGAGCTGCAAGAAGTGAGTCCCGCCCTAGCTGGCTGGGCTCGGTGGATAGAGTGTCGGCCTGCAGACTAAAGGGTCCCAGGTTCGATTCTGATTAAGGACACATGCCTGGGTTGCAGGCTTGATTCCCAGTGAGGGGAAGGGGGTGATGCAGGAGGCAGCCAACCAACGATTCTCTTTCATCATTGATGTTTCTCTCTCTCTCTCTCTCCCTCTCCCTTTCTCTCTGAAATCAATAAAAAATATATTAAAAGAAGAAAAAGAAGTGAGCCCCTAAGGTGCTCAAAGAGATCTGGAAATTTGCCTTGAAAGAGGTGGGAAGGCCAGGTGTGCTCATGGACACCAGGCTCAGCAACGCTGTCTGGGCCAAAGGAATGAGAAAGTCTCCTAGTGGATGTGTGTGGTTGTCCAGGAAACATGATGAGGATGAAGATTCACCAAAAAAAATTCTATACCTTGGTTACCTTTGTATCTATCACCACTTTCCAAAGCCTACAGACAGGCCCTGGCCTGGTAGCTCAGTGGGTTGGAGCATCCTCCCCAAAGGCCGAGGTTTAATGTTTAATCCCCAGGCAGGGCAGATACAAGAGTCAACCAATGAATGCATAAATAAGGGAAAATAAAAGAGAGAATCAAGAACCCAGAGAACAATATAACCCTGTTTGTTATCTTTTAGCTGGACTATCTCCCCAATATTTCTTTTGATCATGAACCAGGGCTGTTTCCCTGGTTACCAAAGCCAATTCGCTGGGACAAAGGGCACAGTGGATGTGTCGTTCCAGGAATTTGTAACGGCAAATGCCGTGCTTTCATGTGAGTCTGTGTATTTGTGTCCTAAGCATTTGGGATAGACAGTTTGTAGATTTATAAGCTCCTTTGGCTCTCAAGCTGTGTAATCTGCTGCTTTATTATTTTTTTTCTTCACTTAGAAAATCATGAACATCTATCCCTGTTATTAAATGTTCTTCTACAAATCTTCCATAAATGCGATGGTCTCAAAATGGCTGTAAAAATTAAGGACACACATCAAAGGAATACTCTGTGGTTGTTTAAAAATATGAGATAACTTTCAATGTGCTCATACCGAATGACCTCTAAGAAGAATTAAGTGTAAAAATCCAAGGGCAGAGCAGTGTGAATAGTATGCTACTATTAAATATATATGTGCTGCACATAAATGTATGTATCACACACACACACACAGAAGAATGTCTGTGGAAGGACTGAAAGGGAAACAGGGACAGTTGTCTTCAAGGTGGAAACTACATGGCTGAAGGATATGGGTAGAAAAATTGTATTTTTTTTTACTGAATAGCCTTTTGTATATTTTTTGTAAGACACTCATGAATTATTTAAATGAGTACTTTTAAAATATTATAACTTTGTAGTTGATGCCTAAGTAGTATATGCATCAGGCTCTTTCCAGTTATTACTATTGCATATAATGCCTCATGCCAGACTTAGTAGCTAAATCTTGGCCTACATTGATACTAACTTCTTTCAAATAAGTTAGTGCACATGAAATTGCTGGATCAAAGGGTGGAACATTTTTAGGATGTTTAATGTTTTGCTAAATTCTTCATTTGTTTCATGAACTTACATATTTCCCTTTTCCCCCACTAACAAAAAAAAAAAAAAAAGCATATTTTTTCTTTTCACTTTGGTAGGATAATATGCTTATTACATAGAGAGTTATTTTTCTTTCCTGCGAAGCATATGGATGATAGGCTTTCCACATGCTTGCATACGAGAGTGTATCCTCATAGTTTTATCAGTTACAGACTGTTCGAGTCAGTCAGACTTTTCTTTCACAACTTCGAAGAAGGGCTCTCAAACCTGGCATCGCTGATCTTACGTCTGGCATTGACTTAGATCCTTTGCAAGTTACCAGCTTTCTTTCTTCCTTCTGGAAGCTTTTAGAGGTTTTGTATCAGTTGGCTTTCTCTAGGGGCAGGTGGATACCAACCTCAAAATCTTACTAGAGTACAAGTGTTTACTTCCTGCTCACGTTTCCAGCGGGTAGCTGTGGCTCGCTGTTGCAGCCCTGCTCCAGGTTGTGGGCTGAGCTCAGGCGTGGTCTCTGGGGACCCAGGCTAGAGGAGCAGGTCCTGTTAGGGATGGGCCCTGGTGGCAGCGGGCGCGGGAACAGAAGCCTGCTGGAAACTTGCAATGCCTCTAGAATCTTCTGTTCAGGAGGGTGGAGATCACATCTGCTCAGAGGCCGATGCCCAAGGCAAATCCCTGGCCAAGGACAAGTCAAGTCCATCTACATTAGAAGGAGGTCTTCTTGGAGTTCTGAATTTTCCCCTCAGAAGTGTCCGGCCGTGGATTCAGCTCCTGCGTTTTAATAAAAGTTCTATTTCCATCAGGCAATCAGTGGGCTGTAGCCTTGACTAAGCATTGGAAGAATGTAAGACAGAGCTGGGGCATTGATAGCTGTCGCACGCAAAAACTTCAGATTGGAATTTTGACACTCCTGGGTGTAGGAGTCCTTTGATGCCCTCATCAACGGGATCTTTTAGCTCCCACTTTACCCCGTGTAGTGACCAAACACCCTCATTTTCTCCCTCCTCCCTGTCCTCCTACCCGTCCTCCTCACCCCTGAGTGTCTTCAGTTCTTGGAATCCGGGGATTCATATGCTGGAACTTGAGCAGGAAGTGGCTGACCTGACACAAGGCGATTAAGTAAGCCTGTTTCAGTTATCTTGGGCCGCATAACAAACCACCTCAAAACCCAGCGGCTGCGAGCAACAGCCATTTTATCATCTCTCACAGTTCTGCAGGACGGCTATTGCTGCGGGTTTTCTGCAGGTCACCTCGGGGATAGCCCTCGCGGCTGCAGCCAGGTCGTGTGAGGCTGCAACATCCACGACAGCTGGCCTGCAGGTCTGGCTAGTGGCCTGAGGTCGGACCCTGGGGCAGCCGGCTCTCTCTACCCCTGTAATCTCAGGGCCTTTCCCTTCACAGGCGATTGGGTTCTCAAAGCCTCAGTCCGGAAGCCACTTTCCACTGAGTCCCAGGGCCAGCTCAGAGTTAGTGCGACTGCCAGGGGGCCTGCTGGGAGCTGGGGCTCCTAAGTGCCAACACGTGGGGCTTTGTTGCACCTTTCCAGTAGAGCAGCGGTTCTCAACCTGTAGGTCGCGACCCTTTTGGGTTCGAACGACCTTTTCACAGGGGTCACCTAAGACCATCGGAAAATGCAGATATTTACATCACGATGCATCACAGTAGCAAAATGTCATGGTTGGGGGTCATCACCACATGAGGAACTGTATGCCTTAGGAAGGTTGAGAACCACTGCATAGAGGGAACCTCTGTTTCCTGTGTGTGTGGGGGGGGTGCATAAACACTTGGGGCCAGGTGTTGCATGTGTGGTGTGAGGGAAGCAGGTGGGCGTGGCTGACCCGGCCTAGTGCGGCAGAGAATGGAGCCGCTCTTTCCAGCATTTCCAAAGCACCCCTCCTGATCCTTCATGGCAAATCCCTCTCTCCAGAGCTGTATCCTCCTGTCCACACGCCAAGCTATAGCTCTTCCCACATTCCTTCATCCTGTGACCTCTCCTCCTCCATCTGCCAGCTTTCACAGACCTGGTGAACTGTGTTCTCTGCGGTGGCTTCCCCTCCAGTTCCCTGTCATTTCAGGTTTCCTTGAAGCCACTCAAGCACAAAGCCTGGAGTCTGTCAGTATCTTTGCTGAGAAGACGCCACCTCCTATACAAGAGAAAGGGGGGAAACAGGCAGTGCTCAAGAAGCCATCTCTTCCTCTCCCTGTGCTCCCTTCTCGACCCTTGACCCATGACGTCATATTTATGATCTTTGAGTGTTGGGAAGGAGCCCCCGCCCTTTCTCCCACCTAGCTCATCCACCTTTTCCTGGAGGTAAATCATCCGATGGGCGAGGTCAGGAAAGGGGTCTGATTAAAGGGTCTGAAGAAGCTAAGACCGGTTTGGCTCAGTGGATAGAGTGTCGGCCTGCAGACTGAAAGGTCCCTGGTTCGATTCCGGTCGGGGGCATGTATCCTGGTTGCGGGCACATCTCTACTGTGGGGCGTGCAGGAGGGGGCTGATCGATGTCTGTCATCTCATCGATGTTTCTGACTTTCTATCCGTCTCCCTTCCTCTCTGTAAAAAAATCAATAAAAAATATATTAAAAAATAAATAAATAAATAAGGTCTGAAGAAGACCAGGTCACCTTCTTCTCTTTCTAGGACCCTCTCTTCTTTCTAGTATGTTCTAAGCAGAGCTGAGTTTGTTCTCTCTCTCTCTCTCTCTCTCTATTTCTCTCCCTTTCTCTGATTATGTAATGAGTTCACTGTTAGCTGAGAGCAGTGAAACAGCCTTGGGGTTGTCTCCTGAAGTGACTTACCCATCTAGAAAGGAAAGTGAAATTATTACCCATTTCTGATTATATCACCCTTTACTTTCATTAAACATGCACCAAAATATTTTAGTTTTTTTGTCCATTCAGATCTTACATGCAGAGTGCTTACAAAGGGTATATTAAAACAGTGGATGGATTCCTTGGTTTGGGGTACAGCTTGAGCTGAAAGAAGTGTGATCATTCCAAAAAAAAAAACACAAGGGTTATGCATAATAGTTAACTCTAAGTCTTTCTGGGTATATTTTATTTTCCACAAAATGAAGTAAACATCTCCAGAATTCAGAAAAAGGAAAATGTCAAGACAAAATGTAACAAAGTGACTTGATGTGAGATTTGAACTCGGGATATTTTTAATTCTTTGTGGAGAGGGCCTGAAAGGGGGCTAGACTGAACCGGGTTTATGCAAACACAAGCTCTTGGTGCCTCATCCGTGGCGTTACTTCCAGCTGAATAACTCAGACATGGAGAGATGCACTGACCTCACACTACTGGCCATTGGTTTTTGCGCTCTCTGAGTGGAAATAGGCTTTCCCGTAAGAGACATTGATATTCCCACTATTGACCATCCTTACATCAGTTAAAGAAAGGCCTAAAGTGCTTTCGTTGCAGGGTGGAGCCACAGATGGGCTAAAGCCGGCCAGCAATAAAGCAAGCAAGGTAGGGCCGATGTGGACTCTGAAGGCTCCTCTGCCAGGCTGCTGCCTCCGAGTGTTTTCTTCCCTTTGACCCCCAGTTTTCAGTAAGGAAGCATTTAAAATCATACCCAGGTATTGATGTACCGTGAGAAATGTAAGAGCTTTTATATAGATCTGATGGGACAGTTAAGGGATAATAGCTAAAGTGATGATATTGGAGTAAAAAAGTAAACATTTGTAATAAGGAGACTTCAACATCCACTGGTTCCAACTACAGAGAAGTTGACTCGGGATGTTTTTAATTCTTTGTGGAGAGGGCCTGAAAAGGGGCTAGATTGAAATGGGTTTATGCAAACATGAGCTTTTGATGCCTCATTCGTGGCGTTACTTATGGCTGAATAACTCAGACAAGTTGACTTCTCTGTCACATGGTGAGAGCTCCATCTTAGCGGACATCTCTGCTCCACACAGACACTCGGGACCCCTATTTGGTGAGTGTTCTGCCTCCCCACAGCTTCCAGGATCAGGCTGGTTAGCACGTGTCAAGCCAAAAGGAAGGGAGAAGCGGGAAAGCGGCAGGCAAGGAAATTCCTGTGAAATAAGAGAGATGGAATTTTCACGTTCCATTGGTTGAGCTTAGCACACGTAGTGGGCAGCGTGCTCTCTGGCTGGGCGGGCATGTCCCGGCTACATCTTTTTTTCTCTGGAAAGAGGCTGTTTAGATCTTGAGAGACATCCCGCTTTCTCTGCTACTGTGACCATAGTAGAGACCAGGCGATGCCCGTGGAGTGGTGAGCTCAGCCAGGGACCAAGGGACAGAGTGGCTGCGTGAGGGCTGCCCAGAGTGGAAGATTACAGGAGAAGCCTCTTCAGGGCTGGTCTGAGGCAGCGGGGGACCCTCAGGAAGAGCTAGTGGACACTTGAAAGGGGGTTCATTTTAAGCAATAAGGTTAATGGGGATTCATCATCCTAATCGGAATGATGCATTTTTTCCCTTTTGCTTTTATGGAGAGGCAGTGTGGTAGAGTAGCAGGAGCAAGGGGCTTGGGATGAGGAGACCTGGCTTTCAATCTGAGTTCTACTCATTTAATAGCTTTGAGATTAGATGGCTCCCATTTTCAGTTTCCTCGTCTACAAACTGATAAGAACGTTCCTCCTTCGTTTGCAAGAGTGTTGGGAAAATCAAATGAAACAGGATTCTAATGTCCTGCATAAATGATAAAAATCTGTGCAAATATAAAACTTAGCTTTTGCCATGAAATAACATGATGCAAGAATCCAAACAAACAAAAATCTACAAAACCTCTGGTCCTGGGGCAAACTCTCCTTTGCAAGTGAGAGCTGTGGGCTGAATGACCCATTTTGGAATGAGGCAAGTTTTGTATAAAAACATGAATCACCGATCATAAATCTGGAGGAGCTGCAGTATGAGTCTCTTTGCTGTCCATTTTCACCATTTGGTGATGCGGACAGAAGATACCCACTCTTCAGCCTGTCAGAGCCTTCTTTTGCAGGTCTGTGTAAGGAAGGAACTTTAGAAGTGATGGCCTCGATATTCATCTCCAGCTTCAAGCAACCACCTCTCAGAAACAGTATCTCTCCATGAATTCATTTTTTAAAGGCAAAAGAAAAAAATACTCACCAAGTAAACCCCAAACCAAAATGCCGACTGTGAAGAAAGAAAAAGAGGTCAAAAGTATTTTCTGGGAACTTTTTATCAAGTAGCTCTGACGTTTTGAACCTATCCCATCATGGACTCCAAGGATCAGGGGCGGCCATCAGTCAACTGTAAGAAGGCCCCTTGCTTCTGTCTCCTGAACTTCTGCACACAAAGGCATCCACACTCCCAAGGCCATTTTGCTTTTCCCATACGAAACCCCAGCCTCAGAAAAGGAGCCTGTGTACTCATTCTTCCTGAGGCGAAGAAGACTAATTTAAAGCATAACATTCTACTTCTTGTTTTCATATTTAACAGGATACAAAGTTTTAAGCCAAAGGAGTAGCTCTCTACTTGTGACATTTCGGGTATCATTCAAGCTTAGTGCTTAAATGCCCATTTCCCAAAAGTCTCACATTAAAGACATAATAATTTTGTACCTTTGCCAGTTTATTAGATGAGAAATGGTACCTTCTGGTTTTAATTTGCATTCCTTTCATTATAAGCTATTCATACATGTTCTTGCCACTCGTATGTTTTATTTTGAATGTTGTTTATTCATGTCCTTCAGTAGCCTAGTAGCAAGATCCCTGGGCAGGGCGGGAAAAGATGTGAGAATCAGCCCAGCCCACCTCAGACATCAGCTTTTTTACCTATAAAATGAGGGAGGCTGGCTCAGGTAACCAGGGTATTCTGTAAGAGCTCTAAAATGCGTGACTGACAACATACTAGTAATAACCAGTTTGCTACTATTTTTTTTACTTAAAGATAACCAATCTCATCAACAAACATAAAGCCAGGGGTCAAAATCATCTTGTGCCCTTACAAGCTTCACAAACAAACAGGAATGACTCATCTGCAGCCTGCATTCACATGAGCGAAGCCGATTTCACCAACATCTACAGGCCTATACTTCTCTTGGCTAATTTCAAAGCTACTTCTCACGTGAGCCCTTTATCTGCATGAGTTATGTTTATATAAATTAGTTTAATAATTGCCCTTCTTAGACACCATCCACTATATTTTTCTTAAGTGTGAGAGGGCTACATTAGATTGTATCTGCACTGTTTAAATACTACATGCAATCTCCAGCGTGTGGTTCAAGTGATGAGTTGTTAAAACAAGTACCTGCCGCTACCTGATAAAATCCAGACACATCAATAGAAATGGTGGCTAAAAATACCACAATTCTGGTTACAAACATAATTACCTAAATCCTCTTTTGGAGAAGAGTAGATAGGAGTTCGTGCACCTACATTAACATTTTCCTGATATAGATTCTATCTAGTAAAAAAGTAGGTAAGAAATTCTAGATGTAAAGATCCAAACACTCTAGACCAGTGGTTCTCAACATTTCTAATGTCACAGCCCTTTAATACAGTTCCTCATGTTATGGTGACCCCCGACCATAAAATTATTTTCATTGCTACTTCATAACTGTGATTTTGCTATTGTTAATGAATCATAATACATTCTGTTTTCTGATGGTCTTGGGCTCTACAGCAGCGATTCTCAATCTGTGGGTCGCAACCCACAGGTTGAGAACCGCTACCAGGGTTGAGGTGTGTGTCATACACTGAATGGCCAGATTATTATGATCTTTGAATGCATAATAATCTGGCCACTCAGTGTATGTACCAGATGGTCAGACGGATCGACTGTTAGTCACTTAGTCTTTTATATATATAGATTCCACTAAATCCACTTACATCGGCTTAGCTAGCCTACAATATTCCACAAATACTCAGTATGCTAAAAGACAAAGAATGAATGGAAACTCCACTGTCAAACTACCCATACCATGGAACCCCTCCTCTTAGATATCACTGTAATAAATTCACAACTCTCAAGAAGAATTCAAAATATTATTTCCATTGTTCTTTGTGTTTTTTTTTTGTTTGTTTGTTTGTTTGTTTCAGCTGTTAAGATAAGGTAACATTCGCCTGGAAAGAAACTGAACTGGAAGCTCGTTCGTCTCAACTGCATGGCATTGCTTTCCTACGTATCTCTCTTACAGTCTGTGAATTCTTGAGAATTTCCTGAATTCAGAGAAATACTCCCCTGCATACTAATTTCACTCTGTGGCATTCTATTCAGTGAGGTTTCAACTTCAATTAAAACGAATGTGGTCAGAAAAGTATCCTGCTTGGATTTCTACTGAAAAAGGCCTTAAATCATCCATGCAACTAAAATGTAAATCACACCCACCTTCCTGTTGTAGGAGGACAGAGCCTGGGGAAACGGGGCAGCCAGGGCTGCAGGGAGTAAGGAAAGAGAAGAGGGGACACACTATTTTAGGACCTTTACTGGAGTTACATCAGCTACCGAATATAAACAAGAATATGGGAAAGGGATGCGAGGAGAGGTCAGGAAAATTCCTGGTCTGTCTTTACTCACCAAGTGCAAGGTCTTATGTCTTAGCAGAAGCTGACAAGGACATTCCAAGGAGGATTGGATGGACATGGCCACCAAGAACAGTCACCTCCTAGGAACTCTAGCACCTTCCCCTGCAGCCCCCCCAACCCCACACCCCCAAAACAGGTGGCTGGGCTTTTTGCAAGACTTGTTTAAACAGCCAGTAAAAGAAAGTGTGTGTTTAATTTTGGAGAAAGGGCCTGCTGTTTTAGATGATTATTTTTAATTAGCTAATGTCTGGGAGTTGATTAAATTTGGAAATAATTGCAACTTGTGAACTATTTAAGTCCCTCGGATCGTGACACTAGGGCTGCCTCGGGAGTCTGGGGATGGGCTGTCACCCTGTGACCAATTTCCAGTCCCGAAAACAAACATCCTTTGTCTACAGAAGAGATCGTGGCCATGCAAATCTTTTCTAGTTCTTTTCTGCCTGGAAAGAGACTCCCATCTGGCCAACTTCTCTTTTTTCTCCATTTTCTTGTATAAAAAAAAAATATGCAAAACACAAATGCATGAACCACCAGAACAGCAGATTATGTCGCCTGCATATTGCAGATAAAAATTGAAATATGACAAGAAGTTAAAATTTGTCCTTGGGAGAAGCATGTTAAAGTCAATTTATTTGCATAACAATATAAAAATTCTAATAAGTCTAGAATGGGAAGTCAAATAATTATTGGGTGGGGGATATAATTGCCAGTTTGAAAATATTAGGCATGAATAAATTTAAGAGAAATCATTTTAAAATTTAGAATATTTAAGACTAGGATGTGAACTTGTCTTAAAAATAGAAAAATCTTAAGACTTTCAAAGTACTGTGAAGATTATATGTCTGACCCAAATTTACAAAGCACTTTCACACCCATTATACTATTTTTCCATTATACACAGAAAAATACAGTACTCTAGTAAGCGCTGAAATAAGAATTATTTTAATAGCTGTATTAAATTTGCAAATTAATTTTAGGTTTAGGTTGCTCTAGTAAGCACTGAGATATTTTTAAGATGTTTTTATTGATTTTAGAGAAAGGAGAAGGGAGAGGGAAAAACATAGATGGACTGCTTCCTGTACACCCCTCACCAGGGATGGAGCCCCAAACCCAGGCATGTGCCCTAACTGGGAGCCCAATCGCCAACCTTCCGGTGCATGGGACGATGCTCATCCAACTGAGCCACACCAGCTGGGGTGCATTGAGATATTTATGTGAACATGTTATATTTAATAGACCCTAAAAACTGTACTAACTAAAGACTGAAATCAAACATCCACTTTATTAACTCCAGCATGTTCTTGCCAATTATGAATAAATATCTTCTTTATCTGATCAAGGACCAGAGCTCAGAATCAAATTAATTAACCTGAAGTCACAACAAAATATTGTGATTTATACCTACTCTGAACCAAACCAGTCTAAGAATCATGGGGACTTCAATATGGTTTTGAATAGCCTTTTGCCCTTTCCAAAATAATGGTCAAACTCACTTACCTTGCTTGAATACATTTGCAGTGTAGAATACAATTTAGATTATCAGGTCACTTCATAAAAGTTAAGGAGCAGACTTTGTCCCTGCACTCAAGATTCAGTTTAAACAGAGGTAAATGCACAATCAAGAATCACTGAGGCCGAAACCGGTTTGGCTCAGTGGATAGAGCGTCGGTCTGTGGACTGAAAGGTCCCAGGTTTGATTCCGGTCCAGGGCATGTACCTTGGTTGTGGGCACATCCCCAGTAGGAGCGTGCAAGAGGCAGCTGATCGATGTCTCTCTCTCATCGATGTTTCTAACTCTCTATCCCTCTCCCTTTCTCTCTGTAAAAAATCAAAATATATTTAAAAATAAAAATCACTGAGTCTTCTTGTGTCAGACACCAAGGATCCTCTCAATGACCCCTGAAGCTAAGTAGGGAGAATACCGGAACAGCTTAGAGGGTAAATAAGGAATTAGTGGGTCATCAAATAGATGGAAACTGTAACTGATTTTATTAAACTGGTAAAAAAAAAACAAAACAGATACTACACTTGATCTTAGTCAGAAGGCCAAGAAGCAATAACTGCAGCTGATTTTAGCCCACGGAATTTCCAAAGTCTATGGATCCATAGCGGTGAGATAATGGGGGGAGAATAAAAAGGTAGGACAAAGTAAAGGGAAGTTGCACTGTATAAAAGAATATCAGCCAAACAATCCACCAAATGAAAAGGCAGCCTACAGAATGGGGGGAAATATTTGAAAGCTGTATATCAGATAAGAGGTTAATATCCAAAATATGTCAAGAATTCATACAACTCAATAGCAAAACAAAAACAAAAACACAAGCAATCTGATTAGAATGGGCAGAGGAACTGAACAGACATTTTTTCCCAAAGAAGATGTACAAAGGACCAACAGGAACATGAAAAGATGTTCAATATCGCTAAAAATAAAATATTTCAAAACCACAATGAAGTATCACCTCATGCCTAAGAGAATGGCTACCATTAAAAAGACGAGAGAGAAGTGTTGGTGAGGATGTGGAAAAAAAAGGAACCTTGGTGTGTACTATTGATAGAAATGTAAATTGGTTCAGCCACTCTAGAAAAAAAAGGAGAGTAATTCTCAAAAAAATGAAACTACCATATGACCCAGCAATTCCACTTCTGGGTATAAAAATCCAAAGGAAATAGAACAGGCTATAGAAAAGCTATCTGCACTCACACGTTTATTGCAGCATTATTCACAATAGCCAATATATGGAAACCACCAAGTGTCCATCATTGGATGAGCAGATGTGGTGTATACATACAATGGCATTTTATTTAGCCAAGGGAAAGAGGAAAATCCTGCCATTTGTGACAAGGTGACCTTGAGGGCACTATGCTAAGTGAGATTAATTGAATAGAGTATGTATATATGATATCACGTACATGTGGAATCCCAAAAAGCTAAAGCAGAGGGTAGAATGCTGGTTACCAGGGACCTGGGGCTGAAGGAATTGGGGAGATGTTGGTCAATTATAACTTGCAGTGAGCAGATGAGTAAGTTCTGAAGATCACCCTAATGCATAGTAGGATAATTATAGCTAAAGGCTGTATTATATACTTAAAAGTTGCTAAGAGACTCGATCTTAGATGTTCTCACCACAAATAAAAAAAGTTAATTATGTGATGTGATAATAACATTAGCTAAAACGATGATGGTAATCATATTGCAATATGTAAATAAATGTATCAAATCAACATGTTTACACCTTAAACTTACACAATGTTATTTTATTGAGACAATTATATCTCAAAAAAATACCAGCTAACAAATCCTAGCTAATAAAAGAGTAATATGCAAATTGGCCATCACTCCAAGACACAAGATGGCCACCGCCATGTGGTCAAAAATGGCTGCCCCAATCTGGACCCAAGATGGCTAAGAATCATGGGGACTTCAATATGGTTTTGCCTTTTGCCCTTTCCAAAATAATGGTTAAACTCACTTACCTTGCTTGAATACATTTGCAGTGTAGAATACAATTTAGATTATCAGGTCACTTCATAAAAGTTAAGGAACAGACTTTGTTCCTGAACTCAAGATTCAGTATAAACACAGTTAAGTGTGCAACCAAGAATTACTGAGTCTTGCCGAAACCGATTTGGCTCAGTGGATAGAGCGTCGGTCTGCGGAATGAAAGGTCCCAGGTTCGATTCCGGTCAAGGGCATGTATCCTGGTTGTGGGCACATCCCCAGTAGGGGGCGTGCAGGAGGTGGCTGATCGATGTCTCTCTCTCATCGATGTTTCTGGCTTTCTATCCCTTTCCCTTCCTCTCTGTGAAAAATCAATAAAATATATTTAAATAAATAAATAAATAAATAAATAAAGGGGGGGAGATCAAGAAAAACTAAATAAAAAAATAAAAGAAAAACTAAATCACAGTGGTAGAAATCACCAGTACCTTTTTCTAAGTTCAGATACTACTCATGCTTCTGGTCTTGGAGTCTGGGATTGAAGAGGGCAGGCCTTCCTGGAAGGGCTGGGCAGGATCTAAACTTTAAGAGCCCTTTGGGACCCAGGGTTCTACTTTTGTTTCTACTGTTAGCAGACTAGTGTGACCTTGGGCTAGTACTCAGCTTTTCTTTAGGCTTTATCTCTTTGCTTATAAAATGATGATCTTGAATTAAATGTTTTTCATGGTAATGGGTTCCAAAGCCTGAAGAAATTAGGCTAGAAGCAGTGTCTGCATCCTGCAGCTTTGAAATGAGAAAATGGCAACACAGAGACACCGTCTCTAGTGAAAATGGTCCAGATAACATTACATCAGGGATTTTTTTTAAAAAATTAGAAAATGCTTGTCTTAGCATCTTAGCAATATAGATTTTAAAGGAATGTGAAAGAAATGTTTTAAGACAAGTTTTTTTTTAAAAAAAATCAATGTTGCCGCAGCCACTCTGCTTTATACGGGGAACTAGGAATCACTTTACTCTGCAGAAATAAATTAACTGAGTTCTACTGAATGGAGCATTACTTTCTTCTACATGTAAAATCATAAACCACACTTATAAAATTTTGTGTGATAATGAGGTAGATTCAGCAAGGAAGACCTTGTCAGGAAATATGCTCCTTTGCTACTATTTATAAAAGGTGGCTAGCCCTAGCTGGTTTGGCTCAGTGGATAGAGCATTGCACTGCGGACTGAAGAGCCCTGGGTTCGATTCTAGTCAAGGGCACATGCCCGGGTTAAGGGCTCGATCTTTAGTAGGTGGCAGCCGATCAATGATTCTCTCTCATTGATGTTTCTATCTCTCTCCTCCTTCCTCTTTGAAATCAATAAATATATATATTTAAAACACACACACATATATACACACACATACATAAATATGTAGTGATTAGTTTATACTCAATGTCGTTTAGACAGGTCCAAGCTTACCCCCTTTAGAGATTCTTTATTCTGTCTGGAGGCCATTCTGAGTGAGGCTTGGAGTTGGTATTACTAGGGGCCTATCTTGAAGACCCCTTCTCCAGCCCTTTGTACAAGAATTTCATCAACAAAAATCCAGAAGAGGACAGGATCATCTTGATGGGCATGCACCAGGCAAAAGGTGGCTCCCCCAGAACACAGTTCTCAGTGGAAGAAGAGGAAAAATAGGATTAAACACAGGGATTTGCTCCAGTGAAGGTAGCATCCCCGAGGAATTAGGAGCTTGCAGTCAGACAAGCGAGAAGAGCTGGAGAAGTGAGACGCGGGTAAGGAACAGGGGGACAGATGGTGGAGGCAGCCAGGTGGGCAGAAGGGTGCAGTGAAGCGCTGGTGTCTGAGGCCTGGGCCTGTCTGTGAGGTGGGGAAGGCGAGGATGACCCAGAGCAGCGAGCCTGCTTTCATTGTATCCTCGTGTTACATGCGCATGGTAATATCACTTCAGCAACGCCCATCAGGCTGAGGCCATGCCGTTCTGGGCTAAACATGTTCACATACGTATTCCCCCCCTGTCTCAGGCAGCGCTGTCTCCCCTCCTCCTGCTTCCCCCTCCTCCACGCCAGCCACACACCCTTTGGCAGGTCCCTCCAGCAGTGGGTTGTAGAGCTGGCAAAGGAGGGCAAAGCCCAGCCCTAAAAGCCACGCCTCTTGGTCTGCAGGGTCCGGCTCCTTGGCTGTCATCCCCCAGGGACCCTGGAATGCCCAAACTCCAGTTGGGGTGTTGCTTTCAGAGCAACAGCCCAAAGTCAGATGTGCCAGGTTGAGAATCCCCGGGGGTAAGTCTGTCGGGCCTTTGGTTCCCCTGCATTCCATAACAATGGCCTACAACAGAAAGGCATCGGTAAAGACATAGCGAGGTGCACAGAAGCATACGCACTTATTTGTTTTTTAAAAAATGTCCTACTATTTCAAAATTGTCACAGTGTACGAAATTGGCCTTTTTTTCCCTTCTTCTTCTGATGGTGTTATATCTGCTCATTTTACTTATGGGTCTCGGTTTTGTGAGACTCAGTGCTGGTCTCATGTTTTTAGACTATAGAGGGCTCCCAAATATAGAAGGGCACATACATGTCTCACAAACATAGAACCAGATATTTTTGGTTTCACAAGCATAGGTGAAAGATCCATTTCTCCAGTATTACAGCTTAAAGGTAGGAGTTGCATAGCACCTAGTGATTCTGTTGACCTCCTGAGACAAAATGCTAAAGAACAGTGCTGGAAAGCCCTGGCCAGATAGCTCCGTTGGCTGCAGTGTTGTCCCAATACACCAAGCTTGCAGGTTCGATCCCCAGTCAGGGCACATAGAAGCATCAACCAGCCGAAACCGGTTTGGTTCAGAGGGTGGAGCGTCAGCCTGCGGACTGAAGTGTCCCAGGTTCGATTCCGGTCAAGGGCATGTATGTTGGTTGCAGGCACATCCCCAGTGGAAGGTGTGCAGGAGGCAGCTGATCGATGTTTCTCTCTCATCGATGTTTCTAGCTCTCTGTCCCTCTCCCTTCCTTTCTGTGGAAAATCAATGAAATATATTTTTTAAAAAAAGAACCAACCAAAGAATGCATCAATGAGTGAACAACAAAATCGCTGTTTCTCTTTCCCTCTCCCTTTCTCTTTCTCTCTCATCAAGAAATTAAAAAGAAAAAAAAAATTTTAAGGAACAAGACGGGAATTGAGCAAGGGGGCCTCTGCCAGTCGCAGCCTGACCTCGGCCCCAGCTGGCCCTCACGGTGACCTTGCACACTGCCGTCCTTCAGACGATGGAAGAACAAAGCCATCGGAACATTCCTCTCTTGGATAATCTCCTTTTTCAAAGTGACCCGTCTGAAATAGCCGCGTACAGACAGACAGTCCTTGGGAGGAGGAGCCGGTGGATGGAGCGCAGCAAGCGCTGACCTCGCGGCTAGCTTTGCCCGGGGTGATGGAGGGCAGAGAGCTTACACTAGCTGACCCTCAGTTCTCTCCCCAGAAAAGTGGGGATACCACTGCCTGCTGCATACGCTAAAATATAAGTAAGGTGCCTGGGATGCTGGGAATGTTCGAGGCGAGGGAGTTTCCTTTGTCCAAAGCCAAACCAGCACTTGGAGAGTGGCAGCAGGAGGCAACAGGGATGCTCTTTGCATGGAGAAAGAATGGAGGAGGAGGAAGCTCCCGGTGGATGGTGTTGATGTCTTAATAAAGTAAAAGTCAAGTTCAGGAGCGGAGGCGAGGTGGAAGTGGCTGGGAGAGAGGAGATGTCAGGAAAGAAGAAAAGGTGTAGAGCAGGTGTGCTGAAGATTGATATGTGAGTTGGCCAGAATTCCGCCCGCTTCTCCGTGGTCTGAGTGAGTGCCCTTTTGAGGCCGCCTTCGTTCCATCAGGTGTGCAGCCGCGTGCTTCTCCAGCACCTCTCAGGTGCCCTGTGCGGGCACAGAACGCGGGCGGAGGGGGCTAACTGAGGGGGGACTGTCTGCAAGGCAAGTGGGGGGCAGGGAGAGAGGCAAGGACGCGGAAAGCATTTTCGGGGAGGGATCATGTTGGTACAAATAAGGAGAGAGAAAAAGACAGTCCTTGACGGCCCTGAAAGTAGTCAGGAGCAGCTGAAACCGGTTTGGCTCAGTAGATAAGAGCATCGGCCTTCGGACTGAAAGGACCCAGGTTTGATTCCGGTCGAGGGCAGGTACCTTGGTTGAAGGCACAACTCCAGTGAGAGGCGTGCAGGAGGCAGCTGATGGATGTCTCTCTCTCATCCTATGTTTCTAACTCTCTAACCCTCTCCTTCCTTCTCTGTAAAAAATCAATATATATATATATAAAGAAAATAGTCGGGAGCCGTTTGGCTGCGTACTCCACCTTGAATGTGAGTTAGGTTACCTTCTCCCTTGGAAGGCAGAAGCAGCTAAGACCAGTGTTGCTTCAAAATAATAATGATTCATCTCCATGACATTAGCAAACTCAATCTAGAAGTTCATGAACAGAATAATGCAACGTGAGCAAGGACAGTGTATTCTACCAGCACACGAGGACTTACACATCGCACCAAGCGATGGAAGAATAACCACAGGATCCTATCATTAGATATGGTACCAGTTATCTGTGCCACAGTGCAACCACCCCGCTGTGGATAAAACAGCCGATCTGCTACCCTCAGGCCTTCTGAGGGTCAGAAGTCCGGTCAGAGCTCAGCAGGCACCGTGGATCTCTGCACCCCAGTGTCCAGAGCCCCACGGGGCCATCTCCACTGAGGCAGCAGAATCGTCTGGCGGCGTCACCCCTCACTTGGCTGAGGGCTGGGAGCCCAATTGGGCTGTCCGGTGGGCACTGTAGGCATGCTTCTAGGTCTTTGGTTCTCAACCTATGAGTCGCGACCCCTTTGGGGGTCCAATGACACTTTCACAGGGATCGCCTAAGACCATCAGAAAACACAGATATTTACATTATAATTCATAACAACAGCAAAATTACAGTTATGAAGTATGGTTGGGGGTCACCACAACATGAGGAACTGTATTAAAGGGTCGCGGCATCAGAAAGGTTGAGAACCACTGCTCTAGGTGCTTCCTCCAGGGGTTAACCTGACCTCTCTCACAGCGTGGTTGATGGACCCCAAGCCTGAGCATCCCCAGAGAAGAAGGGGGGCATGCCTGGCACTTTTGTGACCCAGCCTTGGGAGTAACACAGCCTCACTTCCGCTGTATTCTCTGCCTTCATTCTGGAGCATGCCTCTCTCCGCAGTGTCTCTCTCCGCCTTCATTCCAGAACATGCCAGTAGGCAATATTGGCCATAGTATTCTTTAGGATATCTAGAAAGTCTCCTCCTGTTTCTTTTTTAATTGGGATAAAATAAACATGAATTTTACCATTTTTAAGTGTACAGGTCACTTGTGTTGTGTATATTCACACTGTTGTGAAACCAATTTTCAAAACTCTTTTTGTTTGGCAAAACTAAAATTCTGCACCCACTAAACAATTACTATCAATTTCCCCCATCCCAGACGCAGGGATTTTCCTAAGTTCAAGGAGAGAGGATGTAAACCCCACAGCTCAATGGATGAAAAGGTTCAAGCATGTGGGATGAGCGATAATGTTGTGGCATCTTAAAAAGTATAATCTGCTACAGATTTTGAACAATCGCTTGATAAAATTCAGCAACACTTTCCTTTGGGAGCTCTGAGATGGAAGGAAATAAGAGGATGGGTATGTATCTAAAATAATAGGAAGCAGGGTCTCAAAGACGTGTTTGTAGGTCTGTAGCCACAGTAGCACTACGCACAACAGCCAGGAGCTGGGAGGGACTCAAGGGGCACTGACAAATGAACAAGCAAAATGCCCCATCTACGAATAATGCAATGGCATTTAGCCTGAGAAGGGAAGGAAATCCTGACATACGCTACAACAAGGATGAGCCTTGGGGACATTATTCTAAGTGTAACAAGTGACAAGAAGACAAGTACTGTATGATGCCTTGTATATGAGTTGCCTAAAGAAGTTAAATTCATAGAAACAGAAAGGATGGTCACCAGGGCCTGAGGCGATGGGGGAAATGGATAGTGACTGTTGAATGGGTGCAGAATTTTAGTTTTGCCAAACAAAAAGTTTTGGGAATTAGCTGCACAACGATGTGAATATACACAACACCAGTGACCTGTACCCTTAAAAATGGTAAAATTCATGTTTATTTTATCCCAATTTAAAAAAAGAAGAAAAAAAAAAAAGAAACAGGAGGAGACTTTCTAGATATGCTAAAGAATACTATGGCCAATATTGCCTACTGGCATGCTCTGGAATGAAGGCGGAGAGAGACACTAAAACACAATTTCTCAGGCGTCCCTGTGGCTGGGGCTCAGGATGGGATTTGGGTCCCACCAAACAGAAACACTATTGTGAGGCCTCGGTTTGGAAACAGGGCGATCTGTGGAGAGGGGCAGGGAGCGGAGCGTCTGCTTGGTTGGGGTCGAGTGGGGCACAGGTGGCAAGAATCCGGAGCCAGTCACGGTGGCAGCAGTTTATTAACTGGGCAGATGACGTCTTGATACAGCAGCTTTCAGCATCGGTGGTGGCAGCATTCCCGATGTGGGCCAAGGCAGAGTGGTGGTGGGGTCCAGGCATGGCCGAGGTCTCAGTCCGCTCCTCCCACCTCTATAAAAAGATGGGAGGCAAAAATCATCACACTTCGCATATCGATTGTAAATGCAAAAATCAAAGACATTCTTTTAGAAAGGAAACTAGTGAAACTCTTATAAGAGCTAAGTAAGGTGGCCAGGTTTAAGTCAACTATATAATGTTTTTTCTCTCATCCAATAATCATTAAGTAAAAATGTAATTTTTCAATTCCCATTTCTAACACAACAACAAAAGTTAACAAGAACCACGAATAAACGTACAAGACCTGTTTGGCACACGAATAAACTTACAAGAAATGCGCTGGACCTATTTGGCACACAGGTTCCATCTCAATCCCCTTTTCCTCTGTTTCACCCTCAGAATATGTTCCACATTCTCTTAACTAAAATCAATAAATGACTAAGCCCTGGCCGGCACGCTCAATGGTTAGAACATTGGCCTTTGCCCTGGAGAGTCTCCGGTTCAATTCCCAGTCAACAGCACATACCTGGGTTGCATGTCCAGGTCCCAGCCCACTAGAGGCGTGAGTGGAAGCAACCAATCGATGTGTCCCTGTCAATGTTTCTCTCTCTCTCTCTCTCTCTTTCTCTCTCTCCCCCCCACCTTTCCTTCTCTCTAGAATCAATGAAAAAGATTAAACAAACAAACAAAAAACAACTAAAAAAATATAAGCAAAATACTTCATGAGAACTGTTTCTACTGAACGCGCAGTAATAAGAAAACCTATTTTTGTCCCATCAGCTGGGCAGATTAAAATTCAGTTCTTCTTTAGCTGTTACTGTTGCTTTCCATGCCAAGGTTTTGTTGTTTTTGTTTTAATTTCTATGTTAGAGTTAAGAAAACAAAAGCGACACAACCCATAAATCAAAGCAATCTTCTTCGTTTGTAGACAAAGGAGGTTCAGAGGAAAACCATTCCGAACCAGCAACACTCTGCCTCGGGGAGAGAGACTTTTAATAGAATCCTTATGAAACTGTATTCCTGGCATTCTCTTCATAAATCATGCATGTATAAGTAATTTTCAAAGATTTAGAGAAATGAACTGTTGCACAAGGGATGATGGGGTATGCTATTATTATTTTTTATTTGTTTTCTTTCTCTTTCTTTTTTTAGAACTGCTGGTAGTTTACTGGAAAAAAGAAAAGAAGAGGTTATCTCTGTCAGAAGCAGTAAAAGAGTAGATCTGATGAGGTGTGGATGCTTCTTTTTTATCATAAGTAAGCTCTGTTTAAGGAAAATAACCAACATCAGAGTAATCTCTTTACTTAGGGATTCAGAGCTATATCACTTTCTGTACATGTTATGAGAAAGCAATCCGTTTGGAAAGCTACCGATGTATTTCTATAATCAATGAATCTGAGGGTTTTATATGGAAGCATCATGATTGAAAATATCTGTTGATGTCTTATAAATCAATACCCATTTACAAATATATCAGTTGGGACTGCTCGGAAGGAGAAGCTGAAATAGAGGCTTGTTGATGGTAACATCTGTGAGGGGAGGAGGAGGCAGCAGGCCACAAAGCAGGTTTGCTAGTGACACAGCCACCCCAGCGGGGAGCTCCAGGTCAGAGAGGGCCTGAGAGAGGACCCTGCATTGGGTGGAAATGGCCAGTCTTTTGTTCCATCATCTTTTTTTATTATTATGGTTGATTTTTTACAGAGAGGAAGGGAGAGGGATAAAGAGTTAGAAACATGGATGAGAGAGAAACATCCATCAGCCGCCTCCTGGACACCTCCCACTGGGGATGTATCCACAACCAAGGTACGTGCCCTTGACCGGAATTGAACCTGGGACCTTTCAGTCCGTAGGCTGACGTTCTATCCACTGAGCCAAACCGGTTTGGGCCGTTCCATCATCTTGCTGCATCACTGACTAGGGCCACCTCAGGAAGAGTCTTGGCTTGAAAGCTGAAGGAGACTGGAAGGAGCTGGAGACTGCCAGTTAAACGCAAAATCCTCCCGGTTGGGCAACAAGTCTTCTCGAGACGGCATCTGAGCCCACTGTATCCCCAGGTCTGTGGCAACAAGCTAGCCTCGGTTTACATGCAATGTCTTACTTTTTAAAAACAATAAGGAATGAGCACATGCCTGGGTTTCAGGCTCCATCCCCAGTTGAGGGCGTGCAGGAGGCAGCCGATCCCTGTTTCTCACATGGGTGTTTCTCTCCTTCTCCCGTTCTTTCTCTCTGAACTGAATAAAAACACACAAAAAATAAAAATGATAAGGATGTAATAAACAATGTAAGTTTTCCAAAAATGCCAGCTGACCAGTGGGCCTGAGTGGCTCTATCATTTGCCATATGGATTTGGAAAAAAAACAAAAAAACAGGTGCTCTGTAGGTCATCCGTGTCTATCTAATAAAATCTAGAGTCACTCCCCTCGTCTAGAAGATCCTAGGAGCTCCCAATGGGATAACAAGGAATGAACAAGGAATAAGATGATAGTATAAAAAAACATCACTAGTGCTATAATAGTTTAGAAGTTATTACCACATCAAGGCATGAGGTCTGACTTCAAAAATACTCATAATACTGTTTTAGATTTCTTAGAGATACTAATATAATAGGAATAATATTAGAAATAGTCACTATGAGGTAAGTAAAATTCTCTTCTTCAGCTTATTATTACTCTATCACTCCTAAAAGAGCACCCTTAAATACAGTATAAACATTAAATAATTAGCTCTTTAGTGTGTCAATAATCATCAAAATTGCTAATGTACTTTGCCATTGACCCAGCAGTCCTCTTGAGGGAATTTATCTTCAGACATACTTGAATACAAGCAAAATAATTTTACTCATTGCAGTACTGTTTGTAATTAGAGGTTAGAAAAAAACAAGTCCTTCAAAAGGAAACAAATAAATTATCGTACACCCATATAATAGAATTTATAAACACATGGCTGCTAGTGGATGTGAAGTTTCTATTTGGGGTGATGAAAATATTCCAGAATTGATTGTGATGGGGATTGCAGAATTCTGTGCATATACTCAAAACCATTGCTTTGAACAATTTATTTTTTTAAATATATTTTATTAGTTTTTTAACAGAGAGGAAGGGAGAAGGATAGTTAGAAACATTGATGAGAGAGAAACATCGATCAGCTGCAACCAATTGGAGATGTGTCCGCAACCAAGGTACATGCCCCTTGACCAGAATCGAACCTGGGACCCTTGAGTCTGCAGAATGATGCTCTATCCACTGAACTAAACCAGTCAGGGCGCTTTGAACAATTTAAATGGGTGAATTATACAGTATGTGAATTTTATCTCAATAAGCTGTTTGTTTTTTTTAAAAAAAATAACATGTATTTTATGTTACTAATTAATTACAAAGGGTAGAATTAACTTTATATTGAAGAAACTTGGAAGACTTCACCTTAACCAAGTAATCAAAGTTAGTATCAGTAATGATGGGACAAAGTGTCATTATGTCCCCTTGATATGATATGCTCAGAAGGTACACGTCACTATGTACTATTCCTGCCAAAAATGCAAAACTTAAAAAAAAAAAGCAGCAAAATCTGAATCTTATCATGAGAGAACTTCAGACAAACACAAATTGAGGGACATTATAAAACAGAATGGCCTGTCATTTTAAGAAATGTCAACATCATAAAAAAACAAAGACAGACTGAGAAACTGTTCCAGATTACAGGAGACTAAAGAGACATGGAAATTAAATTCAGTATGTGATCCTGCGTTGGATCCGAACCCAGGAAAAACAATCTGTCTAAAGAACATTGCTGAGACAATTGGTGAAATTCGAATCAGGTCTGTAGATTAGATGATAGCGTTGTAGCAATGGCAGCTTTCTAAGCTTAATCATTTTACTAGGGTTGTGTAAATAAAAGCCCTTATTCTTAGAAAATGCACACTGATTCACTGAAATGTTTGTGGTGAAGGGGGATGAAGTAATATACACATACAGGGTTCTATGTGTGTGTGTATATATACGTATGTAGCAACAAGGACAGAGACGGAGAGGAAATAACATAGCAAATATGGCAAAATGTTAAAAATTGGTGAGTCTGCATGAAAAGTATGAGAATCTTTGTATGCTTTTGAAACTCATCTGTTAAAAAATTATATTTGTGGCCTGGCTGGTGTAGCTCAGTGGTTGAATATTGGGCCTATCAGCCAGGAGGTCACAGTTCGATTCCTGGTCAGGGCACATGCCTGGGTTGTGGGCTCGATCCCCAGGGCAGGGCATGCAGGAGGCAGTGGATCAATGATTCTCTCTCATCATTGATGCTTCTATCTCTTTTTCTCTCTCCCTTCCTCTCTGAAATCCATAAAACATATATATAAAGAAAGAATGTATGTGTTTAAATTTTAAGATAATAAAACAGTTGTGTGCTCACTACTTACTCTGGTTAGAGACAGAACATTACCAGTATCTCAATAGGTTTTTGTATAAAATCTCCCCAGTTGCTAACACGATTCCACATTGCTTTTTCCTACAATTTATGACATATCTTAAAGATCTCTGAATATCTCTTACATCCTTCATAAATTTGGTACCAATTGAATACCATGTTTTTATTTTACCACTTATGTATGTATCCATAAAAATATTAATTTTCTAATGTTGCATAACATGACTCCAAATCTTAGCAGCTTAAAACAATACACATGTATTATGTCACGATTTCTGAGAGTGATTTAGAAATGGATTTAGGTTGAAACCGGTTTGGCTCAGTGGATAGAGCATTGGCCTTTGGCCTGAAAGGTCCCAGGTTCGATTCTGGTTGAGGGCACGTACCTTGGTTGCAGGCACATCCCTGTCGGGGGTGTGCAGGAGGCAGCTGATCAATGTTTCTCTCTCCTCGATGTTTCTAACTTTCTATCCCTCTCCCTTCCTCTCTGTGAAAAAAATCAATAAAATATATATTTTTAAAAAAAGAAATGGATTTAGAAATGGATTATATGAGTGGTTCTGGCTCCGAATCTCTGAAAAGGCTTTCAGTCAAGATACTAACCAGACTTCAGTCATCTGAAAGCTTGACTGTGGGAGAGAGATCTATTTCCCAGTTGGTTTATTCCCACGGCTGATGGTAGAAGGCTACAATTCTCCCCAAGGTGCTCTTCTCCATAAGGTTGAGTGACCTCACAACATGGCAGTGGCTTCTCCAAGAGCTACAATCACAGTGTCTTTTAAAATTTAGCCTCAGAAGCCACATACATAATTTCTACAAAACCCCTTTTTGCAGCTTGACAATGAAATAAGATCAGTGTGGCAGTGGTATCTACACAAGGCGGTAAGGCTCACTGCGCCATTGATGAGGAAAATAAGACATTTTTTGAGGGGGGAGACCAGCCACCTGACTCTGTATCCTAATGCACATTCCTGTTAGCCTATAGTCTAGTCACTGCCCCTTCCTTAATTATCCGGTCTTGCAAGACCTGTTTACCTAAATACTCATATTGTACGGAGGCCATACACCATGAACCAGACACAAGTCCAGGGGGTGTTCTCAGCACTGGTGTTAAGCCAGACCTTTAGGCGTGTATCTCATGTACCCTATCCCAACACATGGGGCTTTTTGCAAAGCCTGTGAAAGGTCTGGAAGTCTGATTCTTATTTGGGGGACAAAGAAGCCAAAGGGTGTAAAGAGAAAGCTTCCAACATATTGGCTTGCTCAGGGTTTGGAAACAGGCTCCCCTGAGTCACGGTACTAACACACCTGGAAATAAATGGGTTATTCCTCTATTTCCGAGTACTCCTGTGTGTGTATTTTCCAGTCGCCTGGTAAATTTTGTAACACCATCTTGAAGGTTAGGTATCACGATAAATACAACACAACTCAGTTCTCCTTCATCTTTTGCACTTTATATAATCAGTTATTTAGCAGATAGTTTCTGTGTCTTGGTCAATGTGTTTTCCCCCGTTGCAAGTTCACAAGGCATATTTCCACATGACCAGTACTCTTTTTTTTTTAAAAAAGATTTGCTTATGTGGAGGTGTGTCTTAGTTCATTTGGGCTGTTATTTAAAAAAAAAAAAAAAAAGAAAGAAAATACTATAGACTGGGTGGTATATCCTAGTAAACAACATACATTTGTTTATCACAATTCTTGATCATCAAGACACCTGCCTCCTTCCTGATTCGTAGATAACTGTCTATTCTTGTCTTCAGGTTGTGGAATGAGTGAGAGATAGCTCTGGGGTCTCTGTTACATTGGCTCACTAATCCCATACACCAGGGCTCCACCCTGATAACCTAATCACTTCCCTCCAAACTCCACCTCCCAATACCATCGCCTTGGAGATTAGGATTCCGCAAAGGAATTGGGTGGAGAGGGAGGCGAGGAGGGAGGGCACATATACATCCAGTCTATTGAAGTGTATATGGCTTCGGTTCGGTTTTTTGTTGCTCTATAGTATCTCACAGGCCAACGCTCTAACCACTGAGCCAAACCGGCTTCGGCCCATATTCAACTCTATCTTTTAAATTAAGATAGAGTTATCTAAAGTAGTTGTGCTCATTTATTTTCCCCATCGCGGTGGATAGGAATTCCAACTGCTTTACATCCTTGCCAAAGCTTAGTATCGGTCCACTTAAAACAGCGGTTCTCAACCTGTGGGTCGCGACCCCTTTGGGGGTCCAACGACCCTTTCACAGGGGTCGCCTAAGACCATCGGAAAATGCAGATATTTACATCACGATGCATCACAGTAGCAACATTTCATGGTTGGGGGTCACCACCACATGAGGAACCGTATGCAAGGGTCGCGGCCTTAGGAAGGTTGAGAACCACTGTCTTAAAAGATTCTTGCCAATTCGATGGGCCTGAAACGGTATTTTCGATGCGGTCTGAAGTTGCATGTCCCTGATTACTCATGAGGTGGACAGCTAAGCATCATTATTTCCTCCAAGGTAAACTACCTGTTCTGGACAGTAATTCTTTCTTGGTGCTGAGAGTTGGTGGCGGACACTACCGTTTTTTACGCTTGTTGGGCTCTGAGGTTTCAGGGGCAGGAACCCTGAGGTTGAAGAAGACTTGGGAGGGAACGTGGCAACCGAGCTGTGGATTCGGAGTTCCACCTGGAGCGTGTATACGGCTGGTGGGGTGAAGCCGTTTGGGGGTGAGGGATATGGGGGGAAGGATTGAAGGAAAAACTGGTGATGGGCATTCCAGGCAGACACAGCTGCAGAGGCAGGAGAGAGAGGCAGACAGGACAGGTTTATAGGAGGCAGCAGCACATGCTGAATGAGCTCATACGGCTGGAAAGGTAAGTCGTGGCCCTATTGTGCAAATGAATACCAAGCCACGGACTCTGGACTTCATCCTGGGACCGCAGTGGGGGCTCCTGAACAGCCGAAGACTGGACCTGAGGTTTGCTCCGGGCAGAGAACTGCGTGCGGCTGCCTCCCCGCAG
>PVJN01023096.1:0-32674 GCA_004026805.1 Lasiurus borealis
CTCATACAATAAACAGATTCATATATGCAGCCCCTCTTGTTCCTTTGAATTGATCCATTTGAAAAACTTCTGGCTCTAAATCCTTCAATTCTTGGTCTTCTGAGCTGGCTCTATTCTTTTCTAAAGCCCACTACAGTGAATGCTTAATGATTAAAATACAAAGTCCTGCCGCCTGTTGCAGCATGCTTTGGGAGAGCCTGCAGTAACGCATGGGCAGCCTGGGCCCATGCCCGTCCCAGGCAGATGGGCAGTGGCTGGGAGCCCTGGGGAAACCCCTGCCTAGGAGAGTCACTAGCCACTTGGAGAGCCAGGACCAGGGCCCTCCCTACTGCTCCCCTCAGGCCCTCCTCCAGACAGGAGACAGGGAGCCCCAGGCCTGACTGTGAAGAGAGAGTCAGCTCATCCTGGAGGTCACCTCCAGGCCATTGTCCTCGTGTGCACACATCCTGCCAGCTGGTACTTGAGAACCACGTGCTGGGGAGATTGGGACCCGGGGTAGGAGTGAGGGCAGAATGTTGCTCTTCAGCACAGCTCAGGCCTCTGGTGCTGCGTGGCTAGGCGGGGCCTGACTCCATGAGCTGGGAGTGGCCTGTCCTCACCAGGATGTAAGTGTTTGGGGACCAGAGCTTGATCTCTTCAAAAACAAGTCCATTAAGTTGTGCAATGGGGCCTGCATATAACAACCCTTAATTGGGCTCCGCACCGTCAGCAGGAAAGGCCCTTCACGCTGTCCGCTCGGTACCTCACAGCCGCCCTATGGTTAGGAGTCCTACCCAAGCATTGCAGGCAGCCCCAACCTCCAACCAAGTCACATTCCAACTTGTCCAAGGCACACGTTCCCACGGAAAATGTTATTGTGGTAGTATGGTATTCAGCCTCGTTCAAGGAGGGCAAATTAACCCACAGTATTCCAGAACATTAGCAAACTATTATAATCCAGTAGTCAAAACAGAAAAGCAGTCGTATTTGACAAGAAATTAATTTTTGCCTTGAATGCATGTCTGAAACTCTGCGGCCAGGGAGGAGAATGAACATAATTTCCCCTGCCCTCCTATTTTAAAATTTAAAGGAAGAACAATGGTATGGCGGGAGGGGCGGGGGCAGTGGGGAGCAGGCTGGGAAAAGGACAGTTCCAGATAAGGAAGCTGGGAAAGGAAGGAGCAGGTGCCTGGAACCAGCGCGGGACGAGGGGCCAGCAGGATGGCAGGGACTACGTTTTCTCCTGTTGGAGAGCTGCTGTCCCCTGAGGATCACAGCTCCACAGAGACGTGACAGAGGCCTTGGGAAGTCGGGGCGCAGGGTGACCAGAGGCCTGAGAACAAGAAGGGGAGAGAGAGCAGTTCTGCCAGGAGGATCTTCAGGTGGAATCAGAAACGGGTTTAAACCCTCCCTCCTACCACCACATGCAAAATCCTGGCAGTTGGGGCAAGAGGCTCTACAGCCGCTGGAAACCCTCCCAAGTCCTCGGAGGAGCAGCCTAAGGCTCTAGCTGCTTTCGACTCCTGATAAGACATCCGGTTCCAATCCTGGAGCCCGCTTCCCAGCTGTGTGACTGGCCATGGTTATTCCTCTCTGAGCCTCCCCTCCTCCTCCAGGAGGTGATGATCAAACTTCCTACCCTGGGCTGCGGTGGAGGACGAATGAACTAACACCTACAGAACAACTCACACTGCATCTGGTACCAGGGGTGACAAGTAATCAACACCTGTTACCTTCCCGCCTGGCTAGCTCCCTCACTTCCCAGCTGAGGCTGAGGCATCAGCAGCTCTGTCACAGCCCCCTCTGTTCGTGGTCACCAGGCTGCAGTATTGCCTGGTGCTAAGGGGGTGTAAAGCGAGCAGAGGCATGACTCTAATTCGAGATCAGAGGTGCCGGACACCTGGTCAGGCTGTGGGTGGCTCTCCCTCCCATCGTGGAGGCCTCAGGAGAGAGGTGTGCAGTGGCAGGGTATGGGAGGGGGGGTTGAGTAAGGGGGGCACAGCACCCAAAGCAAAGCAGAGCAGCCCCAGCCAGGCCATTGAAACGGCCTTAACCCTTGTCCTGAATGGTCTCAGGTCACATCAGAGCTGGAAAGAGCTACAGATCTTCTGGCTCCACACCCTCATTTCACAGATGAGGGGAAGGCACCAGGATGGGAAGGGCTTTGCAGTCAGTCACACAGCCAGGTGCAGAAGAGCTGGACCTGAAATCAGGCATCCTATCACCCAGAAGCCCCCTCATTAGGAAACACTTGCTCATGACCATGAACATTTGAAGAATTTGTTTCCAGTCTTATTTATTTACTAGAGGCCCGATGCACAAAATTTGTGCAAGAGTAGGCCTTCCTTCCTTCAGCTACCGGCACTGACTTGGCACTGGCCTCTCTCCGGCACCAGGGACCCGGGCTTCCCTCACAGAGGGAGGCCCCACCCATCCACTGCAGCCCAACTGGGCCTCCCTCTGCGGGCAATCATGGGGCCATGACCAGGCCCCAACCAATTGCATTGCACCCACCTTGGCTGGCCTGGCACCAGTGGGTGTCATAGTGTGGTCCTGGATGGTTATCCAGATGGTCGTTCCGCTGTTCATCCTTCGATAGATTTGCATATTATGTTTTTATTATATAGAATTTTTATTTTAAAAATATTTTTATTGATTTCAGAGTGGAAGTTGGGAGAGAGAGAAACACACACAGAGAGAGCAAGAGAGAGAGCGAGTGCGAGAGAGAGAGAAACATTAATGATGAAAGAGAATCATTGATCAGCTGCCTCCTGCATGCCCCACACTTGGGATAGAGCCTACAACCCAGACATGTGTCCTGACCTGGAATCAAACCAAGAACCCCTGGTTCATAGGTCAACACTGAACCACTGAGCCACACTGGCAGAGCTGTTTCCAGTCTTTTAAAAATACGTATGTGTCATTTTAAACTAATTGTTATATTCTTTTTTATTTTTTGTCTTGTAATCCTTGCCTGATGGTATTTTCCCATTGATTTTTTTAGAGAAAATGGAAGGAAGAGGAAGCGACAGAGAGAAACATCCAGGTGAGAGAGACACATAGATTGTTTGCCTCCTGCAGGAGCCCAGGTCAGGGTTGGAGCCTGCAACTGAGGTATGTTCCCTTAACCAGAATAGAATCCAGGACCCTCAGTCTTCAGGCCAATGTTTCATCCACTGAGCAAAACTAGCTGGGGCACAACATATTCTTTTTAAAAAATTAATTTCAGTATTTCCTGGCCATTTAGTCTTTGTTGAGTGAGTGGATGAGTTAATGAATGAATGCTTATCCCACTCTCCCACTTCAGGCCTCAGACTTTGTCAGCTCCTCCCTGGATGATAATAATAAGCCCTTGGAAAAACCAAGATGGCAGCATAGGTGAACACTTAAACTGCTCTCTTGCACAACAATTTAAAAACTACTGCTAAAAGACAGAATGGACACCATCCAGAATCACGGGAAAGCTGGCTGAGTGGAAATTCTACAACTAGAAGGAAAGAGAGGGGCTCACAGAGACTCAGAGGAGCTGCAAAACACTGAGATATGGAGACATGTGCATGGAGAGGACGGGTAGCAGAGTGCCTGGCTGGCTTCCTCTAGAGGGAGGGAGACGGAAAATCCTGACTGCACTGAACCCCAGTTCTGGGCAAGACTCATATGGGGAGTCTGGTCTATGAAAAAAGGGAGGAGTGCATGGAATCTCAGGGATCCGGGAAAGGCAGAGGTCTGGAGATGCACACACCAGGGCGCACAGAGAGGACTGACTGCTGATTGTACTGCTGGCTTTCTCTAGTGGGAGGAAGACCAAACTTCCCAACTGCACTGAACTCCATTTTCAACTGCACTGAACCCCAGTTTTGGATGAGATGCTGGGGACCCAGACTCATATGGGTGCCTGGACACAGAAACTCAGGAGAGCTGCAAAGGCAGAGGGCTGGAGATGTGTGTGCATGCGTGTGTGCGTGCAGAGAGGACTGCAGCAATTACCGAGGGACACTGAGAACCAGGGTCCACGAAGGGCAGGGCTGATGGGAAGCCAAGACTGTCTGCTCAGCACAGAAACTATGCCCCATCCAACCCTAGCACAGAGGCTTTTACAATTTTGCAAGTCTTGTATCATAAGGCTGATTCCAGCACACAAGTTTCCTGGCATAGATACAGCTGATCCTCACAACCAGTTGGCTTGGAGGTCAATTCCCCGCAAGTGATACCAACAATAATCAAGACTTAACTATAACAAGATTGTACACACAGTCCACAAAGGGGTGCACCAAGAGAGTCCACCTCAGGTAAATGGGGAGGCAGAGCTACTGGGCCATATAGGACACCTAGCACACAAAGCTACTCTACCAACTCAGGGAAGCAGTGAAAATGGGGAGATGAAAAAAAAAAACAGATCACAAATGAAAGAAATGGAGGAAAACAATTGACTGGATATAGAGTTCAAAACCACGGTTATAAGGTTTTTCAAGAATTTTCTAGAAAAGATGGATAAATTTAGCGAGACCCAAGAGGAGATGAAAAAGGACCAAGTAGAAATTAAACATACACTGACTGAAATAAAAAATATTATACATAAAGTACATAAACCTAACAGCAGACTAGACGAATGCAAGAATCTAGTCAAAGATTTGAAATACAAAGAAGCAGAAAACATTCCACTGGAAAAGCAAAAAGAAAAAATAATTTAAAAAAATGTGAAGATAGTATAAGGAGCCTCTGGGACAACTTCAAGCATACCAACATCAGAATTATGGGGGTGCCAGAAGAAGAGAGAGAGCAAGCTGAAACCAGTTTGGCTCAATGGATAGACGTCGGTCAATGGACTGAAAGGTCCCAGGTTCAATTCCTGTCAAGGGCATGTACCTTGGTTGAGGGCACATCCCCAGTAGGGGGTGTGCAGGAGGCAGCTGGTCGATGTCTCTCTCTCAACGATGTTTCTGGCTTTCTATTCCTTTCTCTTTCTCTCTATGAAAAATCAATAAAATATAGCTTAAAAAAAAAAGAAGAAGAAGAGAGAGAGCAAGATACTGAAAATCTATTTGAAGAAATAATAACTGAAAACTTCCCCCACCTGGTGAAAGAAATAGACTTACAAATCTAGGAAGTGCACAGAACTCCAAACAAAAGGGAATCCAAAGAGGACCACACCAAGACACATCATAATTAAAATGCCAAGAGCAAAAGACAAAGAGAGAATATTAAAAGCAGCAAGAGAAAAACAGTTAATTACCTACAAGGGAGCACCCATACGATTGTCAGCTGATTTTTCAACGGAAACTCTGCAGGCCAGACTGGAATGGCAAGAAATATTCAAAGCGATGAATAGCAAAAACCTACAACCAAGATTACTCTACCCAGCAAAGCTATCATTCAGAATTGAAGGGCAGATAAAGAGCTTCACAGATTAAGAAAAAGCTAAAGGAGTTCATCACCACCAAACCAGTATTATATGAAATGCTAAAAGGTACTCTTTAAGAAGAGGAAGAAGAAGAAAAAAGTAAAGATAAAAATTATGAACAACAAATACATATCTATCAACAAGTGAATTTAAAAATCAAGGGGATAAAAAATCTGATGAACAGAATAAACTGGTGAATATAATAGAATCAGGGGCATAGAAAGGGAGTGGATTGACAATTCTCAGTAGGAAAAGGGTGAGGGGGTTTAGGGAGAGACTAGACAAAATTGTACACCTATGGATGAGGACAATGGTGGCGGGGGGGAGATAGGGTAGAGGGAGGGGTGGGAGCCAGGTGGAGGGGAGCTATGTGGGAGGGGGGGAAAGAGGAACAATTGTAATAATCTGAACAATAAAGATTTATTAAATTAAAAAAAAAACAATAAGTTCTTGATTGGCTCCCCCTTAGATGCCCTTCACCCAGTACCCTCCCTCCCCACCCCCTCACAGTTCTACCATGGCCCCCACAGCTGGAACCCAGGGGGCAAGAAGGGCAAGCAAGGCTGCTCAGGAGCCCTCCAATTCTGCTCCTTTCTTGGTCACGATTAGCTCTGAGACAACCTTTGAACTGGGCTTGGGACAGTGTGATACGCCCAGACACCCTCTCCCCTGGATCCAGGCCCTGACACCCTGCTCAGCTGTTCCTTCAGGCTAATAAGTGCTCCGCTTACTGCTGGTTCTGCCTCTGCTTTTTCTCTTCTTCCCCCCTCTTTTCTCCCCCACCCCCAACCTCCACCCAAGTGCTGTGACTTGGAAAGTCCCCAAGCTTCAGATGAGAGAGAATCATTGATTGGCTGTGACTTGGAAAGACCCCAAGCTTCAGATGAGAGAGAATCATTGATTGGCTGCCTCCTGCACACCCCCCTACTGGGGATGGAACCCACAAGCTGGGCATGTGCTCTTGACCAGAATTGAATCTGGGACCTTTCAGTCCGCAGGTTAATGCTCTATCCATTGAGCCAAACTGGCCAGGGCACACTTGATCTCTCTCTCTCTTTTTTTTAAAATATATTTTATTGATTTTTTACAGAGAGGAAGGGGAAGGGATAGAGAGCTAGAAACATCGATGAGAGACATCGATCGGTCACCTCCTGCACACTCCCCACTGGGGATGTGCCCGCAACCAGGATACATGCCCTTGACCGGAATCAAACCTGGGACCTTTCATTCCACAGGCCAACGCTCTATCCACTGAGCCAAACAGGTTTTGGCGCACTCTTTATCTTTAAAAAAATTTTTTTAATTGATTTCAGAGAGGAAGAGAGAGGGAGAGATAGAAACATCAATGATGAGAGAGCATCATTAATCAGCTGCTTCCTGCATACCCCACACTGGGGATTGAGTCCACAACCCAGCATGTGCCCTGACTGGGAATCAAACCTATTAATAACCTCCTGATTCATGGGTCAACACTCAACCACTGAGCCACACTGGCCAGACTTACACTATATAAAAATTTTATTTGTCAATTATTTCTCAGGAAAGCTGAAATGAAAAGAAGAACATCCAGGCCAGAGCATGGGGCACTGACAGGGCCTGAGGGCCTGAAGGTGGAGGCTTGGCCAGGCCTAGCACTGCTGAGGGCCAGGGGATGCGTGAGCTCTCCAAGATGGGGCCTGCCCTGAGGAGGGGGCCTGGGAGACTTCTTGGTGGGGGGTGAGAGGGAAAAGCATAGACAGAGCATTGGGAGGTCAGCAGGAGAGCAAAGAGAGCGTCTGATTCCTGAGGTCAAGGGTAAGAGAGTTTTCAAGGAAGAGGGTGTGGTCAGCAGTGTCAACGCAGCTAAGGATGGAGGAAAGGGGGCCTCCCTCCCTGATTGGAAGTGCACAGACCCTCTCCCAGGACTGGGGCCCGGCTGTGACTAGGGACCCTCGGGCTGGCTCTGGTGCTGAGGAAACCTCCCGTGGGGCTGGATGGGTGTGGACCCTCCTCAGACCCCAAGGACAAGCGCCGGAGACTCCCTGGGCAGAAACGGGGTGGGACGGGACGGAAACCAAACAAATTGCTCCTTTAAAGCCACCTGGAACTCGTGTATCAGGAATGTCTGGCTTTGGGCTTCTTTCCTGCAGCAGGATATTTAAAGAAAGCAAACCTTTTAAAGCTGCAACTCCAAAGCAAAGAGCCTTCTGTGTGGCTACTTCTGGTCTCTGCTTCAAGAACAAACCTCCTTTACTTTTTGGTCTGGCCGGTGTCCAAGGCCGACAGAGACTTTTGGCCAAGATGGGTGCAGCCCAAGTCCCGGCCGAGGGTTCAGAGTGAGCTGGGCGCAGCCAGGCCTGGAGGCCTTTCAGAGGCTTCCACGCCAGGGCACCCCGAGGCCAGGCGCCTGGGGTGGCTTACAGAGGGCCGTGCCAGCTGGGAACAGAGGCGCCACATTACTGCCCTGAGTCCGGCCACCTCCTTCCCGGGGACAGACACTTGGGAGGAGAGAGAGGGAGCTGAGAAGTGACCCACGGAAGGTGACCCAGGCGTAGTCTGTCTGGGGTTTAACATAAGATGGTCCGTCCTTGGCCACTTCCAAATGACTCACATCCAGAGTCTGCAAAAGGAGGCACAGAGAAGGGAGACGGAGACGAGACGGAAAGGGAGTTACTCCTGCCCGAGTCTGACCCTCCAGGGGTCCCCAGACAGCCACCCACACCTGCCCCGGGGCGGCCTGCACAAGGAAGCCCATGTTCAGAGAGTCTTCACAGAGCGCCATGCGATCTGCCTTGCTGAGAGGGACAGCATGGGCTTTCGTTTCCCTTTGCAGATGTGGCCACAGGGGCTCTGAGGGGCTCGGCGCTTTCCCAGGGCTGCCCGCCGCCAGGAACCGCAGAGCCTGCTTTCCAACCCAGCTCTCCTGACGCCCAGTCTGCGCTCTCTCCACAGCGTTCCACTGTCCGGCCAGGAAAGGGCGGGCGGGAGCACGCCTCCCCCTTCCTTCTGCCAGTGCCTGGGGAGCAGGTATCTAGGAACTGTTGGGCAGGGGCCTCTCCCAGCCCAGATGGCCAAGGGTCCTGCCCAGAGGTCCGTACGCTTGCTTGGTGACCTAATGTCCCCCACCCCCACTTCTAGGGAGCAGATGAGGTTCAGGCAAAGGACCCTCGTGGGCTGTGGAAGAAGTCCTGCCCAGGGCCCCGTCCACCTTAGGGCTTGTCCTCAGACCAGGGACCGTCCTCCGTTGGTCACTGAGTCATGGACCTCCTGGCAGTCAGGGCAGGAGTAGCCACGAGGATCCTTTAGAAATCTCTGCTTGCAGACAGGGAGACGTGGCCAGGCTCACGTCCACAAAAGGAACAGAAGCTGCCAGCCAGCGTGGCTCAGTGGTTGAGTGTCAACCTATGAACCAGGAGGTCACAGTTTGATTCCCAATCAGGGCACATGCCCAGGTTGCAGGCTTGACCCCAGTGTGGGGCGTGCAGGGGGCAGCTGTTTGACGATTCTTTCTCATCATTGGTGTTTCTATCTCTCTCTCTTCCTCTCTGAAATCATATTTTAAAGGAACAGGAGCATCTTCCTTCCAAGTGGCTTTGAGGATTACATGGATAAAACAAGCAAAGCATTTAGCCCACAGTTAGCATTCGCATTGATGCTGTTATTGTTGTGATTTTAGTCACCAGAGCCAAGTTACTAGGCCTCCAAGGGAGGGAGGAGTCAGTCCAGGCCTCTGACCCATCTGGCTTCTCACCTAGGGTGACGGGAGGCTGAGCAACAGGAGACCTGGGGTCGGGCCCCTCCTGGCCTCTGGTGAGACATGTGATCTGGGGAAAGCCCTGTGGAACTTTCCCCCGTTTTCTTCTCACCGAGAAATGAGCCAGCTAGTCAGTAGGCACTTTCTAGTTTGGGAATCCCCGATTTCAGCAGCAAAACAGGCCAGCCAGCTGAAACCGGTTTGGCTCAGTGGATAGAGCATCGGCCTGCAATCTGAAAGGTCCCAGGTTCAATTCCGGTCAAGGGCATGTACCTCGGTTGCAGCACATCCCCAGTGGGGGGCGCGCAGGAGGCAGCTGATGGATGTCTCTCTCATCAATGTTTCTTGCTCTCTATAAAAAATCAATAAAATATATTTTAAAAACTAACTAACAAACAAAAAAAACAGGCCAGCCAGAAAGCAGCCTGGTAAGCGTGTGCCTGGCTCAGAGGAGGAAGCCCAGGTCAGAGACAAAGGCGCCCTGTGCAGGCCTGGCCCGGAGTCCTGTGGGTTTCCATACCCAGACCCAGGGGCTTCCAGGAATCACAGTTAAAAGTTAATACTTGAAAGTCGGACGGTTAACGTGGTGTTCCTGGAAGCTGTAGTCCAGGAAAGATGGGTGGGGGTAGAGAGAGAGAGAGTAGGAAGACCATGAAAGGCAGTGACAAGAGGAGGAGGAGGAACAGGGCGAGAACGCACAGACTGTGAAGGTGAGAAGAGGGGAGGCAGACAGGCCCAGAGAGACAGCGGGAAGAGGGCAGACTGGGCAGGAGCTGAGGGCAGTGGCATTCACAGTGGCCCAGACTCAGGGCTCAGAAAACCGTAACTTGTGACTTCCTTCAGCCTGGGGCACTCTGCCCCTGGTTCCTCCCCTCCACCCCCACAAAACAGAAACAAGATGCTTTTCTCCCCCCTCATTTGAGGATATTTTTTTTATTGGTTCTTAGAGAGAGTGGGAGAGGGAGAGACAGAGAGGAACACTGATGTGAGAGAGACACGTCGACTGGTTGCCTCCCGCAGCCCCTGACCAGGGCCAGGAGCCTGCAACTGAGGCACATGCCCTTGACAGGAATGGCTCTCTGCAGGCCAACACTCCACCCCCTGAGCCAAACCGGCTAGGGCAACGAGGTGCTGTCTTCACAAGAACTCCCTGTGGGAGGGCAGAGCCCATGAGTGGTCCCTGGAAGACTCAGCCCAGGCCTCCATCCCCTTTGGCCCAGAGACGGCATGTTGCTTGCCTTTCTGTAAAATGCCACCACAAACTCCTCTGCGAAGCAGCATTCTTCGCCTTTGCTGCCGGGCCACTAGGAAACCCACCCCAAACGGGGCAGGAGCAGGCTGCTGTTGCCGTGTGCCCAGCACCAAGGCCCCTGGATCGGGCTGTGCCGTTGATTATGCACCTGCCGTGGGCCAGTGCACGTGCCCTGCATCCACGTGTCTTCGCAACGGTGCTATGAGATTGACATTCATCTCCACGGGGAAACCAGGCAGAGCTCTGAACGGGCGTGGAGCAGAGCTGCTGCGGAGGACAGTGCCCTGGGAACAGCAGGGTGACCTTGGGCAAGTGGTGTTTGCTCTGCGCTAGCTTTCTCATCTCTAAAGCGAGAATAACAACCTCAGAGGGTGGTTAGGGGGGTGAACGGAGATCGTATGAACCACTTAGCACAGAACCTGGCACGGAAGGTGCTCAATAAAAGTCCTGTTACCCAGTATGGGGCCCTGGCAAACCTCCAGCCCGGGGCCACACCCTTCCAGCCACGCTCTGCGTGCAGGAACTAAAGAGGAGGACATGGTGCTGATGGAGCATCACTCGGGGTTCCAGGCCGCTGTGCCCAGGTGCCCAGGAGGGTCAGCCAGGCAGAGGCCTGCGCCCGGCCAGGTATGGGGATTCTGGCCCCCGATGTCAGGCTACCGCTGCAGCCTCCTCTGCCCCATCAGCCCCTGCCCTGCCCCACCCTCAGCCAACTGCAGGGCCCCTTGGGTGAGGCGGGCAGGGCAGAGCAGGGCAGGGCTGAGCGGGAGGCAGCAGGGCGTCATTATCGCTCCCAGCACAGGGCTGGAGACGGAGTTAAGCCCGGGACTTCTTATCAGCTTCCCAAGCCTTGTGCTGAAATGCAGGGCTTGGCTCTGAGGCCTGGGGGCCGGAAGGCAGGGACCAGGGTCCCTGCCGTAGTCCTTCCTCCTCTGCCATGGTCCTCTGGGCAGGATGGGAGGAAGCCTGGGAAAACGGAGAGCACCTCCTGCCTCGGAGACTGGGCCATCCTACCCAGTCCCTTCCCCGTCTAGTTCCCATCGGTCATATTGGGCTTGGCAGGACCCTGAGTCCCGGTGACCCCCAGGGAGGTAGCCATGGTCATCATGTATGTAGACAAGGAACCTGGGCCAAGTGGAAGGCAGAGACGCGGTCCCACAGCACTCGTTGGTAGCAGAGCTGAGCGATTGTTACCTGACTCCCAGCCCAGGGCTCTTCCCAGCCCACCTGCCCTGACCTTCTCTAGAAGGCCCAGGAAGAAGGCTCTAGTGGTGATGAGGGGGTGGCTGCTGCCGGGTCTTGCACCCCACCGTAGGGTCAGGGTCACTCCTTGGCTGCAGCCCCAGGGAAGGCAGGGACAGCACGGCTTCACGATGTGTGGAGAGTAGATTCCAACAACACCCCTCCTTTTATCAGTGGTTCTTTGAGAGGTGTGTCTGAGAATCCGGGGCAAGTTCAACAGAAATGGGGAGGGAGGAGGAAAGGAAGGTGGGTGCAGCTCAACTGAGGCCTCCCGCCTGGCAGGAAAGACTATCTGAGGGGCCCCACTGCATAACATAAAGGGGGTGGGGGATCAAAAAAAAAAAAAGAGTGGGTTAGGTCCCACTTACCCCTAAAGGAACTGAAATCCTAGAAATCTGAGGCTGGTGGGGACTATAGAGACCCAGGATCCTCATCCCTCAGCAGTAGGTCAAAGCCTCCGTTGAGAAGCTGAGGAAAGTTACTCTGGGCTCCGGCTGTCAAGGAGATGATTCACCCTGGCCTAGGCCCTGGGAGGCCTTGCCTGAGACAGGGAGAACCCCCCATGTTGCTGGAGGCAGGGACCTGGTATTGAAGGGAAAACCACAGGCTCCAAACGGCCTCACTCGTGCCAGACGTAGGTTTAATACCTGATCTAACTGCAGTTTCCACCTCTCCCAGAAAAGTAATCTCACCCAGTCTGGAATTTTCTTGTCAAGCGCAAATAGTATAATCGGTCAGGCAGGCCCTCTCCATCTCCCATGGAAAGGAAAGAAGACAATCTGAATGACAGAACCCTCCTGTTCTCTTCCCCCAAAGACGACATTCAGGCCCCCAAATAATCTTTCTTTTCTTTTGCTCATAACTCCCTTGCCCCACTCTTCTTCCTATAAAAACCTTCCTCTTTATACCACCCCTCAGAGCACCCTTCTAGATGCTAGATGGGATGCCGGACAATTCATAAATCATGGAATCAAGCCAAGTAGGCCCTGGCCAGTGTGGCTCAGTTCACTGGGCGTCGTCCTCAGCACAGAATGGTTGCTGGTTCAATTCCTAGTCAGAGCAGATGCCTGCGTTTCGGGCTGTGTTCCTGGCAGGGGGCTTACAGGAGGCAGCTGATCGATGTCCTTATATATAATATAATAATATGATATAATATAATATAATATAATATAATATAATATAATATATCCTTCCTTCTCTCCCTCTCTCTCTCCCTCTCCCTTCCTCTTCTTTTTCTAAACCTCAATTTTAAAAATCTTTAAAGTAAAAATAAAAAAGCCAATTAGATCTTCAAGTTTACTCCGCTGAATTCTGTTTTTAACACCGGTAAGTGAAGTCCTGATGACCAGCCACCCAGCTCTGAACCAGACAGGACAGTGAGCCGGTGGGCAGGGCAGGACGAGGCCTGCCCAGACCCTGGGGCCTGACCTTCTCAGCCCCCTGCACAGCTGGGCTCCAGGTAGATGCCACTCCGGAACCAGCCAGTTCCATGAATACCTCCCCATCCAGGCCTGGCCCAGGTTCCTGGGTCTCTTCCACTCTGGGCCAGGCCCAGGCCACCCCAAGGACTCTCATTCGGGATCGGGCCTGAGAGCTCTGTGGTGCCCCATTTCACCAGCCTGGGCTGAGCGGTGCCCCCTGAACACAGACAGGAGACTCACCCAGTTCCGTGTTTCACATACACTCCTGGGCTCAGGGGTGGAAAAGGCCTCATTCCTTCCTTCCTCCGTCATGTGACCACAGGCAGCGGGCTTCTCAGGCTACCTGAGGCTGCTTCGGCTTTCCTTGTAAATGCGGGCTCTAGGAATTTTAACTGTGGCCACCTAAGCAGTGGTCGGCAAACCCATTGGTCAACGAGCCCCATATCAACAGTACGACGATGGACATTTCTTTTGAGAGCCGAAAACCGACTTCTGCGCACGGGCCACCAAGTTTCAATCGCACTGTACATGTGCGCCCGCGAGTGGTATTTTGTGGAAGAGCCACACTCAAGGGACCAAAGAGCCGTGTGTGGCACGCAAGCTGCAGTTTGCCGACCACTGACCTAAGTAAGCTATTTACAGCAAAGCTCAAACGGGGCTGCCCTTGTGTTGGCGGGGAGCAGTACTCGGCACCCGTTCCCCAGAGCCCAAGGGCAATGCTGAGTTAAGCAGAGCTGAGAGCTGAGAAAGAGCATGAACCCCAAGGGGGCTTAGGGTTTGGGGAGACACGGGGACCAGGGCAAAGGGGATGAGAAATCGCTGCAGTGGCTGGGGTTGCACAAGGCTGGCCAGGAGCCTGCAGAGCCAGAGCCAGAGCGAGTGGCTGGTGAGGCTGGGGCCGCACAGGGAAGGGCCCTGCGTGCTGCGGCCGGTGGAGTCTGCAGGAGGAGGGAAAGGCTCTCTCTCCGGAGCTCCGCATAGGAGACTGGAGCGCGTCCTGCACTAAGGTCACCTGGGGAATGAGCTTTGCCCCCAACACACAAGCATGTGCAGGCGCACACAGGCACAACCACCTCCACAGGCCCTGGGTGCTCGTCTGACCGCCTCCCCTTCACCACACCCCATTTCACCTGGCAACCAGGAAAGAAGCAGTGTGGTTGCTCCCCATCCTCTCTTCCTAAGGCAGCAGTTTTGAGGCTTCCGGATGGCAGGGTCACGTGGGCACTTCCTAAAAATTACTATTCAAATTCTCTCTCTCACACACACACACACACACACACGCATAATTTTGGGTTGGAGGCCTGGGGGCCCAGGTAATTCTGAGAAGGTGGTCCTTGGGAGAAACTCTGGGTGTTGTTAGCCGTGTGGTGGAGAAAATAACGATAATCATACTGCTGCGTTCGCTGTGTGCCTACCGTGTGCCACCTGTTTTGCACGAACCACCTCACTCACTCCAGCCCCTGACCACCTTTCAGGAAGGTGCCATTATGTCCACGGGGAGCCGCAGTTGCCTGTGGACTCCCGCATGCACCCCCCCCCCCCTCCAAGGGCCTGGGCCCCTCCCCAGGAACAGGACCTGACTAACCAGCAGGGAAGGGCCAGGGTGAGACCCACCAGCAGGAAAGACGCAGGGCTGGGCTATGGAGGAGAAGACCCCACTCTCCACCTGCAGGGATGAGGCACACCCAACCCAGGTGGCTCCAAAGCCCAGGGTTGGGCCAGGCCAGGCTTGACGAAGTCCCAGGCAGCGCGCGCCCCCTGCAGCCAGACAGCGGTGTGGCAGGCAGGGCGGGGCCGGACCGTGCCGGAGGCTGACATCCCTGACAGCCCTGGCAGGGAGGCGGCCAGGACAGCCGCTGTGGTTTTATGGTCGCCCCATTTTAACAATGAGGAATCCGAGTGCCTCGCCCAAGGTCACAGCACCAACTAGTGTTGGACCTTCCTCCCTCCCGGGGTCTTTGCCGCAGTCCTTCACACCCGGGACAGACACACACAGCAGAGCAATGGCACAGCAGGAAAAGGGTGTTTAATGGACTCTGGGGGAGTGGAGGCGGTCCTGCAATTCCCACCAAGGGCGGGGCTCAGGAGGTGAGGTTCGGGTGCAGGCTCTGCTGGCATCGCTGGGTGAGAAGGGGCAAGCCTCATCTGGGGGCCTCTCTTGACGGGGACAGCACTGGGCCTGCGTGGAGCTAAATGGAGTGGGGGTGTGGGGTCTTTTCCCAAGCCCCTGCCCCACAGCTCAGGGCCCATCTGCTGGGGAGCAAGAAACTATCCAGCCGCCACAGCGCCTTCCCTCCATCCTCCTCCCCCCGCCCCCCTCCACTCCCCAGGTAGAGTAAAGGGAGTGAGCTGGCCTCCTAGAATGTCCCGGCACCCCCAATTCATTCCTCGGACTTCCCTCCATATGTTTCATATATTGGACTTCCGAGAAAAACAATGGCTTTAAATAAAGGAAGCTAAATTACAAACCCCTGGGCTGCTCTCAGTCCTCGTTACAGCTGAGGAGACTGAGGCCCAGAAAGGGTAAGTGACTGCCCAAGACTAACCAGCGAGTGCGTGGGGCGGGCTTTGTGTCTCCAGGAGCCCCTGGTGGTACCTGGGGGGCTGTGGCTCCACTTCTACACTCCTCGGGTCTCTAACCCCCTCCCTTGAGCTCTGAGGCACGCTTCCCCCAGCACCTGTGCAATCCGAAGGCACCCCTCTCCCAGCACGCACACACTACTCACCTCCTGGAGGGCTGTGGCCTCCCCACTCCCTGGGGGAGCAGTTGCTGGTCTGTGCAGAGCCAGAGTTTGAGCTTGAGGCTGGTGGTCAGACACAGGCCCAGGGACGACTGAGGGGTTGAGTGCCGAGGGGCACATGGGGCAATGCTGGTTCTGCATGAGCACCCAGTCCGGCTCCACCACTCTCTGCAGCCAGACAGCTCTGGCCATGTACCTGAGGAGCAAAAAGCCAGATCCAAGGGGTAGTGGCCCCCCTTGGCCTGGTCCCCATGCCCCCTCAGCATAGGGAACACTTGGCCCAGGGCTTGGCCCTGCAGGGAGCTGGGGCCGGGGTTATCCGGCCTGCAGGATCCCTCTACTCCATTTCTTAGGATAATAATGCAAGGAAGTAGGGAGGCTCCTGGGGCTCCCACAATGCCCTGAAGGAAACCTCACAGTGAGGCGAGGGTCTGGGAGCTGTGCTAAGAGGCCGGGAGAGATGACCGAGCTTCCCCCCACCCCACCGGCCCCATGGGCCACCGCTTGGACCTCTGGTTTGCCAACTTACTTGGGTCCCAGTGGTGCACAAATCGCTAAATACCAGTTGTTGGCGCAGCCCTGGTCAAAGGGGTTGTATCCACACAGGTATCGGCACTGGAGAGGGGTGTAGATGGGAAGAGGAGCTCAGACCTGGCCGGAGTGGGCAGACCACCCCCACTGGCCCTCCCTTCCTGAGCCCATCAGCTCAGCCCAGCCAGGGTTGCTGCAAACTCAGAGAGGACAGAGGCCCAAGAGTGAGCTGAGGCCTCCCCTACCCAATTCCTCCTCTCTCCCCCCACATAGGACCCTCTGAGATGTGAGTGACAATAATAGTGTATCCAGGCGACCCTGGCACTGCCCCCATCTCTTCTGCCTTCTCAGGGATCCTACCCATCACCTTGTACCCCCTTTGGCAACATCTTCCCCACCTCTGTCTCCTTTGGCCACATATATTCTCCTACGATGCCCTTCCAGGTAGACAATCAAATCTTTGATTTGCTGACAAACTGCTTCAAAAACAGTTCCATATATACACATGCTGCTCTCCTCCTTCATTACTTTCACACCTCTCATTGTTTTCTAAATGTGTGCCGGCTCTGAATTTCACTGTCTGGACGGGAGGTTGTATGGAGACCTATTTTTTTTCCCTAACCCAAATCACACGGCCCTGGGATGCCTGGGCTAATGGTCCTGAGCACCCAATGCAGGAAAAGTCAAGTCCATCCCTGCGCCCTCTTGACCAGGTTCTCTTCCTCTCTTGTCCCTCCCTCCATCCATGATCCTTGGGCCTTCCTGGGACCCATCTTACTCCCTAGCATAAGCCAAGTCTCACTCAGACTTCAAGAGCCTTAGCTACAAAATGTTTGTCATAACCAAAGCTCTGCCCACCACCAGGTCCCCTACATCCTCTGTCCCTGTTACTAAGACTTTGATCTTCAGCAGTCTTCTCCACCCAAAGGAACCAGAATTGCATGCAGGGCAGCTGACACCTGGGGTAGGAAAAGTCAAGATGGCTCCAAAGAGCAACACTAACCACTGAAATACTTTTGAGTTCTGCCTTACTTAAATATGCTTAAAGCATTAGAGGGAGATTGTCATTCTATTCACAGTTTTAATTAAATGGCTCAAAGAGCTTGATCAAGCTTACAATCAGAATTATAAAGAAACTAGAGGCCTGATGCACGAAGATTTGTGCAAGAATGGGCCTTCCTTCCCCTGGCTGCCTAAACCACCTTCCCTCCAGCCCAGAGCCACCTTCCCATGCTTCCCAGAGGCCCGGAGTGGCTGGAGTGGTACAGAGCCTACATCATCGCCATGGTGAAGATGCAAGTGTCTCACCTGCCTATGTATGCAAATCATCCGCCATCTTTATTGGGTTAATTTGCATACTCGCTCCTGATTGGCTGGTGGGTGTCATGAAGGCATGGTCAATTTGTATCTTACTCTTTTATTAGTGTAGATAAATGTTGATTTATTAGATGTATATGAACTATAGGAAAATGTCTATGGTTCAATGCTTAAACAAATGATAATTTAATACATTCATAAGAACTGATTAATAAAGCAGACCATTTTCCTTTCTCTCCCCACACAGGACCCTCTGAGATGTGAATGGAATACAACAGTTCTGAAGTTTCAAACTGTCCTCTCTCACTGGCTCCAGACCTGGGTCTCCTGCCCCAATCTCCTGTTTCAAATGCCCTTACAGTCCACAGGCCCACACCAAGTAGGCGTTTCCTCGCCCCGTCTCCTGCCCAACTCCTTGCTACCTGGGCTCTCTCCCCCTCCCCCAGGTGGGCATCAGGCCTTTCCCTCTCTCTCTCCTTCTCTTCCAAAGCATTGTTGATTCCTTTGCTTGTAGCTTCACTCATTTACTCATAAATATTTGGGGGCCTCAACAATGTTTCAGGCACTGCACTGGTGGAAGAGCAGGCACAGCCAAGACTGCAAGGTGCAGGCAGAAAAACAGCTGGGCCAGAGAGGCTGGGGAAAGGCCACTGCAGGTGTGTTCAGTTTCAGGTGCTGCTGTGTGCGGTCGGGAAAGATTTGGTCTGAGGGCTGCCTGCCAGCTCTGGCCACTGGAGATGGCAGCATCAGTGTGATGTTGAGGAAAGAGGCTGGGGCCAAGGACAGCGAAAAATGGCACTAATGAGCACCGACAACTCTTTCAGGAAGTATGGCTGAGCTGGAGGGGAGAGTACAGCAGGTGGAGTGAACGCCCGTGATGTTAAGGGAGGGTTTTGCTTTGCTTTTTAGGATGAGAGAGACATGAACAAGTGTAAATGATGATGGGATGGAGTGGTAACAATGATAATATATACAGCACTTACCTGTACCAGCCACAGTTCTGTGTCGTATGCCTATTAACCCATGAGGCATCAAGTGGCAAAGTAAAATACCCAATATCTCCCTTCTGGTATGTTAGAGAGCTGTGGTTTGAGTGTATGCACTCTGGTTCCAGAGCCCTTGCTATTAAGCACTGAGCAAGGTGTGTCACAGGATGGAGGCACCTGAAATGGTGAATCACAGAGTGCAAACTACATTTAGGTTTCTTAGGCTGAAGACCCTGGATTGGAGGGTGGGCATTCTGAGCAGTGGAGGAGGGGCGAGCCACAGGGTGTAGGATGGGAGAATGCTGCCCCAAAAGAGGCTGAAATGATGGACTGAAGCTCGAGAGAGAAAACAGGTAGACTACATGGGGTTAATGAGGAAGGGCTGAGCAGAAGAGTCACAGGTGGGCTGGGGACCACACGTGGGTGGAGTGGAATGGTTGAGTGGTGACTGGAGGGATGGGAAATGGTGGGCAAAGAGGGTTCCTCTGTCCTTTCAGGTGTCTCAATAACTCTAGCTCCTCCCTCTTTAAAGTGGCACACTACACGCTTCCTGAAACAGTCTTTACAAGTCATTGTTCTGAAGGAATCCCATGGCAAGAATGTTCACTTTTACCACTCCTCCTCCACACTGTCCTGGAAGTTTAAGGCAGTGCAGAGAAAGAAATAAAGCCATTAATGTTGGAAAGGAAGAAATAAAACTGTTCTTGTTTATAGATAGCATGGTTTTCTATGTAGAATCAACAAAAAAGCTATTAGAACTAATAAGAGAGTCTAGCAAAATTATAAGATTCAAGACCCTCATACAAAAATCCACTGTCCTGCACCACACAATGACCATGCACCACTAACTACATTTGGTCAATGGCAGACTGCACATGGAGGTCCCACCTCGATTATAATGGAGCTGAAAAATTCCTACCACCTAGTGGGGTTATAGCCATTGTAACATCATAGTGCAGCACATTACTATTATCTACACTATTCAGGGCAGTAACATGCTATATAGGCTTGAAGCCTAGGAGTGATAAGCTATATATACCATATATCCTAGGCGTGTAGTGGGCTATACCACCTAGGTTTGTGTAAGTACACTCTATGATGTTTGCACAACAACAACATTGTCTATGATGCATTTCTTACAGTTGAGTGATGCATGACTATAATAGTAAACAAATGGAAATGAAAAAAAAAAGTTATAAAAGCAGGTCAGAAGAAAGTGGCATGAGAGATCCCACTGGCCTTTACCCCTGAAATATCAACAAGTTAATCAATTGTAATTCAACAAAGAATCCCCTACTCAATACAGAAGCATGCCTGAGAGAGCTGCACATTGAGACATCTAAAGGTGGGCAACCAGGAAGACATACATGGGAAGACAAGAAGACAGGAAAGTGTAGATAGCCGACAGGTGCAGGAGCTCATGGCATGGCCTGGAGAGTGGAGGAAGCCAGTGGTAGCAGGCACTTCTTTCACCCAGGAGGAACAGAGAATTGGGGGGCGGGGAGGGAGATAGGAGCTGTCCAACAGAGCAAGTGGAACTAACAGTGTCTGAGCCGGTAGACATCTGACAGAATACAGGGTTCTACCACGAGGCTTTCCACTATTGGGCTAGTTGGTGGTGTTTCAGGCAAAAAATGGAACCATAGAGCCCTGCTACCTCCTGGAATCCCCAAACTCACCTCCAGTAGCCCAAGGAGCATACTCTCTGTAAACCAAGAGTTATTGCACTAGAACCACTGTTTCCCTCTGTGATTGATCCCAGGTGGAGTGCTTGGAGTGGGACCCCCTGGAGGTCAGGGGTTGCCATTAAAGTGAAGGTAAAACAAACCCCACCTCCAAGAAGTGCAGCTGTACTGTTGTAGGGATGCCGGGGAGGTCAAGTCTGAGAAATCACAGAGGCTAAAAAATCTTGCAATTCAGCACCATCTACTGGAAAATAGTAGAAAGACCTCTTCAGAGGAAGCTGCTATATAAGACCATTAATATAGACAGATATACATGCCTAGACAAAGGAGAAGAGCAAAGATGGTCAGAAAGAAAATGAAATATCGCCAGAAACAAAGCTGATACACATAGAAATATGTGATATAAATAACGGATTTCAAGATTGTAGTTCTGAAAATACTCAACAAGATGAAAGACAATATATACATAGGCAGGTCAATATACTCAGAAAACAAAACAAGCACTTAACCAAAGAGGTTGAAACTTTAAAAAAGAACCAATAAGAATTCCTGGAAATGAAGCATGTAATTAGGAGATTAAGAGCAATCCCCATAAAAATCCCAATGTCATTTTTTTTAAGAAATGGAATGAGAAATCATCAGATTTGTATGGAACCACAAACACACACACACACACACACACACACACACACACACACACACACAAATTATAGCCAAAGAAATTCTGAGGATAAAACAAAAGCAAAAAACAATGCTGGAGATATCATGCTATCTGACTTCAAATTATAATACAGAGCAATGATCATCAAAACATCATGGTACTGGCAGAGAAACAGACACACAGATCAGTGGGACAGAATAGAGAGCCCAGCTATAAAACCACGTGTATATGGACAGATAATTTTTGACAATTGAACCAGAAACACACAATGGAGTAAATACAGTCTCTTCAATAACTGACACTGGGGAAACTGGAAAGCCACATGCAAAAGGATGAAACTGGATCACAGTTTGTCACACATACAAAAAATAATTCAAAATGGATCAAAGACTTAAGTATAAGATCCAAAACAATAAGTTACATAGAAGAAAATATAGGTACCAAACTTATGCACCTTGGTCATAGAGAACATTTTATGAACTTGACCCCAAAGGCAAGGGAAGTAAAGGCAAAAATAAATAAATAGAACTATATGAAACTAAAAAGCATCTGCACAGAAAAAGAAACTGACAACAAAACAAAGATGGGAGATGATATTTGCAAAGAGTAGCTCTGACAAAGGTTTAATTTCTAAAATATATAAAGAACTCATTAAACTCAACACCAAACAACCTAATCAAAAAGTGGGCAGAAGCCATAAAAATACACCTCTCCCAAGAAGACATACCAACAGCCAGTAGATATATGAAAAGATGTCAACCTTACTTGCAATTAAGGAAATGCAAATCAAAACTACAATGAGCTACCACCTCACACCTGTTAGAGTGGCCATTATCAACAAGCCAAGCAATAACAAGAGTTGGAGAGGTTGTGGAGAAAAGGGAACCTTCATTCACTGCTGCTGGGAATGTAGACTGGTACAGTCACTATGTAAAGCAATCTGGTGATTCCTCAAAAAATTAAAAATAGAGCTATCATTTGACCCAGTAATCCTTCTCCTGGACATATGCCTGAAAAACTAGAAATCATGTATTTGCAAATATATATGCACCCCTATGTTCATTACAGCACTATTCATGGTGACCAAGACATGGAAATACCAAAGTGTCCCATGACAGAGGGTTGTATAAAGAAGATGTGTTACATATACACAGTGGAATATTACTCAGCCATAAGAAAGGATGAAATACTGCCACTTACAACAACATGGATAGATTTTGAGAATATTATACTACTAGAGGCCTGATGCACGAAGATTCGTGCAAGAATGGGCCTTCCTTCCCCTGGCTGCTGGCATTGCCTTCACTCTGGCCAGAGTCGCCTTTCTGCCTTCCCACGCTGCCCAGAGGCCTGGAGAGGCTGGGGTGGTGCAGAATGCTTGTGTTGTCACCATGGCGATGACACAAGTGTTCTGCTCTGCCCTCAGCTGCTAGGTGCCTGCATATACAAATTAACGTACGAGCTTTGTTGGATTAATTTGCATACTCACTTCTAAACGGCTGATGGACATCACAAAGATGTGGTCAATTAGCATGTTACTATTTTATTATGTAGATGTAAAATAAGTCAATCAGAAAAAGCTAAGAACCATATGATTTAACTTAAATATGGAATATAAAACTGAAACTCATAAATATAAATGGCAGTGTGATGATTGCCAGAGAGAAGGGGTGGGGAGTGAAAGGGATTCTAATATATGATGATGGGATATTTGACTTTGGGTGGTGGGCACATGGTACAGTCCAAATTGACCTGTAGGTTGAACAGATCTTGTAACATGGAAACCCACACCTATTAACCAATGTCACCCAAATAAATTTAATTTAAAAAGGGAAAAAAAGAAAATTCTGCAAGGTTGTTAGATACAAAAGTAAAATTTCATTTCATTTAAGATTAATAATTGCACCTAGTTAATATAAAGTAAAACTTTGTAAAAAGCGTTATAAAGTACTAGAAAAATATTTAACAAAAGATATGCAAGCTGTTATGTATAAAATTATTGAAAGATGTTGAAGAACACAAGTAAATACAGAAAATAGCACAAACTTGAATAGGAATATCAACAGAGTAAAGATGTAACGAATCTGATGGAATTACAATGAAAATATCAACAGTAATTATTGTAGAATTTCACCAGGTAATCTGATGTTAAACTGTGGTATTTTGAGTGCCAGAACACCACCTTGATTCAATCTTTAATTTATTGAAAATATATACTTATTTTATAGTGAAAAAAGTTATAAAAGCACAAAAACAGGAAACAGAAAAAATCTAGTGCAGTATATACAAGATCTATATATGGAAAACTGCAAAACACTAATGAAAGAAGTCAAAGAAGACATAAATAAATTCAAAAACTCAATATCTATTTTCCAAATTGACCCGTAGTTTCAACACAATCCAAATGAAAATCTCAGCAAACATTTTTGTAGAAATTGACAAGCAGATTCTAAAAATTATGTGGCCACCCATCTGGTATGGTTCAGTGGTTGAACAACAACCTATAAACCAGGAGGTCATGGTTTGATTCCCAGTCTGGGCATATGCCGGGTTGCAGGTCATGGCTGGATCCCCAATGGGGGGCAGGTAGAACGCAGCCAATCAGTGATTCTCTCTCATCATTCATGTATCTATCTCTTTCTTTTTCTCCTTTCATCTCTTAGATCAATAATAATAATAAAAAAACATGTTTAAAAAAAAACTCTCTGAAATCAATAAAAATATATATATATATATATAAAGTAAAAATAAGAATTATGTGGAAAATCAAAGGAACCAATAGCCAAAGGAACTTTGAAAAAGGACAAAGTTGAAGAACTCACAATGTGTGACTCCAGAACTTAGTATAAAGCTACTAATCAAAATAGTGTGATATTGGCAAAAGAATAGAGATCATCAAATACACCCACACCTATATGCCAGTTGAATTTTGACAAAGGTGCAAAAGCAACTCAATGGAAGCAGGATAGTATTTTCAACAAATGGTGCTGGAAAAATCCATATGCAAAAAAATTAATCTTGACCCATATCTTGTATCACATACAAAATTTAACCCAAAATTAATTATAGGCCTGGAGAATCCAAGATGGCAGCATAGGTAAACACCTACACTGCTGCCTCGCACAACAATTTCAAAACTACAACTAAAAGACAGAGTGGACATCATCCAGAACCACAGGAAAGCTGGCTGAATGGAAATTCTACAACTAGAAGGAAAGAGAGGGGCTCACAGAGACCCAGAGGAGCTGCAAAAAGCTGAGGTACAGAGACACGTGCGTGGAGAGAGTGGGTGCCAGAGTACCTGGCTGGATTTCTCTGACGGGAGGGAAACAGAGACTCTCAAAGGCATTGAACCCCTTATCCTAGGACACTAAACCCCAGATCCAGTCGAAACTCATACAGGGGGAGTTTGGACTGTGAAAAGGGAGAGGTGGATGGAAATTTAGGGGAGTCGCAAAAGATCAGAGGTCTGATGGTGCGCAGAACACTATGCGCAGAGGACAGACTGCTGACTGTGCTGCTGGCTTTCCAGAGTAGGGGGAAAGGAGACAGACCCTCCCAACTTCGCCACTTCTGACTCCACTAAGCCCCAGTTTTGGGTGAAGCCTTGGGGACCCAGACTCTTGTGATCCCGGAGCGCAGGGGAGCCGGAAAGGCAGCAGTCTAGAGGCACTCCACGAGTGCGAGCCCAAGGACCGCTCCAATGATTACCCAGTCACGTGAGACTAGGGGGGCCATGGAGGGCGGGGCTGACTGGAATGCAAGGCGGTCCCTTAAGCCCTGAGACTCCACCCATCCCAAGCTCAACAGAGAGGCTCTGCAGTGTTGCAAGTCTGGTATCATAAGGCTGAATCCAACACAGAAGTTCTCCCGGCATAGTGAAAATGCCGAGACAAGGGAAGGGATCACAAACAAAAGAAATGGAGGGAAAAAAACGACTGGATATAGAGTTCAAAACCATGCTTATAAGGTTTTTCAAGAATATCCTAGAAAAGTTGGATAAAGTTAGGGAGACCCAAGAGGAGATGAAAAAGAACCAACTAGAGATGGAACAAAATTAATTATAGGCCTAATTATAAATTCTAAAACTCTAAAGCTTCTAAAAGAAAACATATTTTTAAAAACTTCGTGATTTGAGGTTAAACAAATATTTCTTAATTACAACATCAAAAAGCACAATCCATAAAAACAACAGCCAATCATGTACTTCATCAAAATTTAAAATACTATTAAGAAAATGAAAATAAATAAGAAAATGAGATGACAAGTCACAGATTTGGGGAAAATATCTAAATCCAGACTATATAAAGAATTCTTAAAACTCAATAGTTTAAAAACAATCTAATATTTTAATGGACAAAAGGTTGTAACAGACTTTTAATCAAACACATTCATATGGCAAATAAGAACATGAGAAGATACCCAACATCATTAGTCATTATAAACATACAAATTAAAATTACAATGAGATACTTTTACATATTTATTAGACTAGCTAAAATGAAACACACACACACACACACACACACACACGAACAAATCTGACAATGCCAAATGTTAGTGAGGATGCAGAATAATTGAGATTCTCATGTGCTGCTTTGGAAATGCAGACTGGAACAGCCATTTGGAAGACAATTTGACAGTGGTCAATGGATAAACAAGGTGTGGTACATCCATATGATGGAATAATACACAGCAACAAAAAGGAAAAAACTCCGGATATGAATAACAACATAGATGACTCTCAAGTGCATTATGCTAAGTGAAAAAAAGCCAGACTCAAAAGGCTTTGTTTCCATTTCTATGGGACTCTGGAAAAGAGAAACTATAGGGATAAAAAACAGATCAGGGGTTGCCAGGTTGGCAAAGAGAAAAACAGAATGAAAAAGGCCGTGAGGGAATTTTGGGGAGTGGGGGGTGGTGATAAAAATGTTCTAAATCTTGGTTATTGGGGGGGGGGGAGTTGGTTAGAGGACTGTAGGTGTTGGTATGTTTAAAAAGAGAATCCTCACTGATACCGGTTTGGCTCAGTGGGTAGAATGTAGGTCTGAGACTGAAGGGTCCCAGGTTCAATTCCAGTCAAGGGGATGTGTCTTGGTTGCGGGCACATCCCCAGTAGGGGGCGTGCAGGAGGCAGCTGATCAATGTCTCTCTCTGATGTTTCTCTCTATCCCTCTCCTTTCCTCTCTGAAAAAAAATCAATAAAATATTTTTTAAAAAATAAAATAAAAAGAGAATCCTATCATGGCTCCCAGGATTCCACTGCACCAAGAACAAATTCTCTACCTGACGTTCTGAGCCTTTTAATCTGGTCAACCCCGAGCAGTCCACTCGACTTCTATGCCCTCTCCTGCTCCAACTGACTATTTCTTGCCAGGCCTTCGTGGCCCAGTAGTTAAACATGGACCTATAAACCAGGAGGTGGGGGTTCAATTCGGGGTCAAGGCACATGCTAGGGTTGGCGTGCTGGAGGCAGCCCATCCACGATTCTCTCTCATCATTGATATTTCTCTCTCTCCTTCTCCTTTCTCATTCTGAAATCAATAAAAACATAATACAATAAAAGACAATATCTTCACCATCCTATCCGCATTCCGGCCACCGCCAGGCTCCCCTGCCTTTTTGCTAGCTGGCCTCTCCCCAGCAATGCTCTCCTCTGCCTTCTGCCCATCAAAGCCACCAAGTGGCGCCTCCTACCCTCACCTTGCTCGGTCGTCTCTGAGTCTGTGCTACGCATTCTAGGACAGGCCCCTCAGGGTGTTCACAGGAGTCTGGCAGGTGTCATTCTGCTTCCAGCACAAGCCCAGGAGACAGCCTTACTCACCTGTGCGCCTCCCGCCCCAAGAGTGCGTACCTGGCCCAGCACACAGTAGACCCTAGAGCAGCGGTTCTCAACCTGTGGGGTCGCGACCCCTTTGGGAGTCGAACGACCCTTTCACAGGGGTCGCCTAAGACCATCGGAAAATGCAGATATTTGCATCACGATGCATAAACAGTAGCAACATTTCACGGTTGGAGGTCACCACCACATGAGGAACTGTATGCAAGGGTCAAGGCCTTAGGAAGGTTGAGAACCATTGCCCTAGAGGCAGGGCACGCAGGAGGGAGAGCGACCCCCGAGGTGCGATCTGAGCTCAGGCTGGCTCTGCAAGGGCTAACGAGGCATCTTCCAGGGAAGTCAGGCCACCAGTGACCAGGGCGGTGGAGAAGGACAGTGCGGAGGTGCCCGAGAGGCCAGGGGACCGCCCGCTGGGCCCCGCCTACCTTGCCCTCGCAGGAGCGCTCGGCCGCGCTCACGGACATGGCCTGGATCAGCAGCAGCAGGCAGAGCGGCACCAGGAAGCAGGCGGCGGGGACAGCCACCACGATGCTGCACGCCGGCTAAGGAGCAGAGCTGCCGGACCGTCCTCCAGGCCCTGCCCCTCGCCCCCGCCCCCGCCTCCACCCAAACAGTCCCGCCCGCCAGCACCTGTCCCTGTCCCTCCGCTCCCTGCGCTCCAGCCGCGCAATCCTGCCCCAACCCCTGTGCCACCTTTCGCTACCCCCCTCCGTGACCCCGCAGGCGGTTCCTCAGCCCCGCCCATCCCCCTGGCCCACCCACCCTCACCTAGTCCCCGATGGGTCTTCCCCAGCAGCTTCTCTCTCTAAACGCAACCCCCTCCCCCGCATCATGGCTCCGTCCCCAGGACCCCTCCACGCCTCCCACTTCGGCTGTCACTGCGCTCCTTACGGCTCCCTACTCGGGCACAGCCCTCAGGCGGATACGCGATGACCTTGTCTATGTAAAGGGTCTGTTGGGTCGTACGCAGCAAGAAGATGAGGCAGGTGACCAGCACGGCGGCCGAGTAGAGGCACAGGGACAGGACGAGCAGCATAAAGAGACGGAAGTTGCGGTGACCGATGCAGTTATTGACCCACTTGCAGTGATGGTCAAAATCCTGGGGGAGATGGAGGAGGGGCCGGCCGCTAGGTCCCCATCTCTGGCCCAGTCTCCGTTGTCCCTAAATCTGAATGAAGCCTTCCCTTCCCTCCTTCAGCCGCTTAGCCTTGGCCCCACGCACTGCCTTCTCCCCTGTTCCCAAGTGAGCCACAGAGTCCTTAGCGCTCGCCTTTCCTGGCATTTCCCAGGTCAGGACGCTGTTAGGGCGCTGTGGCTCACCACGTGGCCCGACAGGAGGCCTTGAGAAGCAGAGCCCGCCTAGTCTTTGGTGGAACACATGCTGGCAACTTCAGGCAGGACATAGAGCATCTCAGGGCATCTGTTTTCTCACCCGGGGAAGGAGGATGAGAGCCTGGCCCAGCCCTCCCCTCCTAGGGTTGGAAGGACCACGGAAGACAGCACATTTGTAAACCCCTGTGGGCTGCGCATGTGAGAAAGACAAGCACTCAGCTCAGGGTTTGAGACAGTGTGCATCTGAGGGCCTTGGGTATCTACTGTCAGCCAGGGCAGGAGCTAGGGCAGGAGCTGGGGCAGAGGCGGGGCACGTGTAGGCTGGGCTACCCTTTCTCCCTGGCCTGCCCAAGCCAGCAAAGATGTGGACGGGCCGAAACCGGTTTGGCTCAGTGGATAGAGCATCAGCCTGTGGACTGAAAGGTCCCAGGTTCGATTCTGGTCAAGGACATGTATCTTGGTTGCGGGCACATCCCCAGTAGAGGGTGTGCAGGAGGCGACTGATTGATGTCTCTCTCCCATCGATGTTTCTAACTCTCTATCCCTCTCCCTTCCTCTCTGTAAAAAATCAATAATATATATATAAAAAAAAAAAAAGATGCGGACGGTCCTCTATGTCAGCACCTGTGCAAGCAAGGGCCAGCCTCTCGGGACCAGGGCAGACACAGGCACAGAGGCAGGGACTGCATGAGTGACCGAGAGAGTGGCTGGGAGTTACTGCCACCTTCTGCCTTTAGCAGTCCCTGGAGTTGTTCCATAGCTGCCACTGGCCCTTGTATGAGTGAGCCACCTGGTCCACACCAGGTGCTGGATGGGGGCCGGGGGTTGGCAGGTGGGCAAGCGAGAGGGGCACTCACCTCCACACAGATGTTGCAAAAGCGGCAGTGGTGGGTCCGGGGTGGGCGGTGGAAGCAGCACTTCTGACACCACTGCAGGCGGAAGGCCTTGTGGTTCACCCGGATCACATGCACTGCCGTGGGGCCCTGTTCGTTGGAGCCTGGCACGGGAAGGGGGTTGGGCAGCACCAGGAGGCTCGTCCATCAGTCTGTTGCTGGTGGGGGAGTTCCACCGTAGGACTGGGCTCTGGGAACGGCGGGGAGGAAGTGGGCAGGGGAAACCCTAGTCCCCGCTGAGCAAGTGGAGCAAACTTAAAGAGGCTGGCAGTCCAAGGGAAAGACGGTTTTCGCCAGAGGAATTCTGCAGGAACTCAGGCCTTTGGAATCGTGACGGATGCCTGAAGGCTTTTGTTCAGTGGGAAGGAAAAAGAGAGAGGGGCCCCGCCTGGCCCAGCCCATCCCTTCAAGCAACTGGAGAACCTCCAGAATTCTGTCTTTCCTCACGGCACTGTGGGAAACCAAGTGCCAGAAGCAGGACCCAAGCAAATGAGGACTTAGGGTGAGTCCTCCCAGAGGCCACAGTGGGAGAATGGGCGAGACACTTTAGGAATCCTCCCTTATAACCAGGAGCCCTGGGGGTGAGGGTGGGGCTACCTCCTTCTCCAGGGGGCCCAGGTCTCACCTTGATGTAAGATGCCAGGGTCTGAGAAGTTGAGCGAAACAAGACTGAGGAAGGTGAGGACAAAGAGGGGACCCGTGATGATGAGAAAGACCCACTCCCCGTTCTGGGACAGCCACCTGCAACTGAGACCGGAGCAGGGCTGAGTCCGGTTCACGGCTGGGACCAGCTCACCGCTCATGACCACGGACCTTACAGCCTGCTCCAAATATTCGGGCTTCTGACAGATCCACAGAGACTCTCCCAAACGTCCCCCCAGATTGCCAGCCCCCTGCAGCCCCCATACACCAAATGCCCTCTCCAGCCCAAACCGGTTTGGCTCAGTGGATAAAGCGTCGGCCTGCGGACTGAAAGGTCCCAGGTTCGATTCTGGTCAAGGACATGTATCTTGGCTGCGGGCGCATCCCCAGTAGGGGGCGTGTAGGAGGCGGCTGATGGATGTCTTTCTCTCTCATCAATGTTTCTAACTGTCTATCCCTCTCCCTTCCTCTCTGTAAAAATCAATAAAATATTTTTTTTTTAAGAAAATACCCTCTCCATATGTGCCTTTGCACATTGGCTTCTTTCGGCTCAGAATATCCTCCTTCCCCTGGCCCCTCTTCTGCACTTCCCCTGCCTCTGTTCTGTCATTTCCTTTCTCTCCTATAAGAAACCTGCCAGCGTGCGTGCGGTAGACTCACGGGAATGCAAAGAAGAGGCCACTGAAAACCAGCAGCAGCACCACATTGAAGGCAGCAAACAGGCTCGGGAGGATCCAGGGAAGCGGGGCCTGCGGAGAGGGACGGGGCTCCTTCACCAGGGGAATGACATCGTTCCTGAGGGGCATGGCTGGACCTCCCGCGCCCCCAGGGGAGATCAGAGCCACCAGGCTCCCCCTCCCCTGCTGGCTCCAGGCGCCCCATGGCCACAGCGGCCTGGGAAGCCACAGCTCAGGGGGGAAGGAAAAAAGTCCCAGTGTGACATCACAGAAGCTGAAGAGAATGGGGCCAGGGTTCTGCGGCAGAACTGCCCACAGCCTGTGACTGTCACTGCCCACAGCAAGCCCACCCCACTCCCGCTTGTGCTGGGGACTCCAAGCCAACAGGAGAGTAGAGAAATACTTGTGGGGGAAGGTGGGTGATTCTATCGCCCTTTAAGTTTTGGCGCTAATTGAAGTGATGCTCACTGCTCCCTCTATTGCCTTTTCCCCTTTTTTGTTTATTATAAAACACTTTGGGGGGGAGGGGCAGGGCAGTTAAATAATGTTCCAGCTTTCCTCATTTCCATGGTTGGCTTCTTGACACAATTCTGGTTGGCGAGGCATGGGTGAGTGTCTGTTGAGAGTTTTTAGAAAAGCCTTTGCCTTCCTGGCAAACGGGAAAGGAGCAATTGGCACCACTCTGTCCCTCTCTGCCTGTCCTGAACCTAGACCTGCTGGCTGGCACCTGAGGTGCCGCCTTGGACACGTTAAGCAATACGCCAACATGCTCTCCAGACAGAATGCCAGTGATGATATTGTTGAATCACTGCCCCAGCCTTGAACTGCCTACATCTGAGCTGTTTATTATGTGAGGAAAGTAACTGGGTTTTCTGTGACCTGCAACTGACATTCGTCATTTGTTATAGCCGTTGAGCATCTGAACGCCTGTGTGTTTGGAGGATTCCCTGCACTGCAAATCTCGGTGAAGGGCAAAGACCATTTCCTTGTCCCAGTTGGAGCTGAAAATGCCAGACACACATTCAAAGCCTCGCTTGTAGCCAGCACTCAGGCCTGTGACCCAGGCGCCACCATTAGCCTCAGAACGGCTACCACAGAGTCTGCTGAGACACAGCAGCTGCACATGTCAGAGCTCCTAAATGCTGATGTGTAGTGGCCATTTTGAATATCACTTTGATGTCACTCAGCAGAGATTAAACATGGATAAAATTTATAATTCCAAGATTCCAGTCTTAAATTGGACTAAACGAACTAGAACATTTTGAGAGAATTAATTTGATTAAAAACAAAGAGCAAAAATCCCTCAACACACAATTATTATATTTTCTTATCTACAGAAGCACATTTTTTCTTTCCTTTTTTTTTTTTTACTGATAACCAATCACTTCTATTTATTCAGAACATAAAATACTTTTTAGACCTATAGAAGATACTGTGTTACAGCCCTGTTTAAAAATTCATGGGGTATTTTAGTTTTGCAAAGATAGGTTCTAAAATTAAAATAAAAAACACAGATAGATTAATAACAATTTTCATCAAAATTAGATTAAAATATAGGTCATGGCTCTCATAATGTCCTGGCATTAAAGATGTTACAAAGATACGCACATAGAATGCTACCAAATATCCCAACTTTTACAGACATAGGTCCAGTCAAAAAGTCTTCCTCTGATTTTAGCAAAGAGAAACCATCCAAATTTTATTCTTTGATTATTGACATAATCTAACTTTGGTTCGTGTATTACTATTTCTCCTACCGTAGCAATTCCTAGTTTTCTCAAGGCCTTTCCTTTGACTTCTGGATATGAAATATTCCCAACCTTCAAATTAAAATGTTATTCTGATAAATATATGTATCAGGTTGGTCTATGTAGGCTTTCCATTTTCAGGTTAAGAGAAGACATGCCTTTAATGTTTTATTAACATTATTACAGCAAAAGACAAACCAACCTAATATCAAGAGAAATTGTGACCTTCTAATCAGTGTTTGATATAGAAAAACATTGATTTCAACATATCTTTTAAAAATTCAAATGTCATTCTGATTACTCACGGTCCAAGGACATTCAAATAGTAAACCAAAAATAAACAAATGTTGAAAATTACTCTTCAAACATTATGCCAAGGATGCTACCCTTGCCCGTGATCTTGCCAATAAAAAACCACACCCGCACCTCAGTGGCACTAACCCATTCAGCAGAGTTTCCTTAACTGTGAACTATTTGAAGCTTCCAGTTTGAGTGCTACTAACTATTTTTTCAAACTCTGAATATCTGTAGGGATCTCAGCAGGGACTGAAGAAACCAGCCCAACCTTGGCTTAGTGCCAACATGTGGCCAACT